>JAJIBD010032625.1:0-92517 GCA_021461705.1 Cryptotis parvus | reverse complement strand
GATGACTAGGAAGGATTGCTTGCAGAGCTTAAAGTTACAGCACACAGGCCTCCACATTGACTGAGCTGCGCGACATGGGAAGTTTATTCCTACATATTCAAAGTCCCTAATTACCTCTGCAAAGCAGGTTCGACAGGCCGCCTTCCTTTTGTGTTTCTATTTCCATTGAGCCCCCATGAGTTAAGATATTTTTTTTTTTTTTTTTAATTTTTTATTATACCACAGTGAAACATACAATTACAAAGGTGATCATAATTGGTTCTTGGTAATACAGTATACCAGCACCCATCCCTCCACCAGTGCCCCATTTCCACCACCAATGTACCCCACCCCCCTCCCGCCCACCCCCCATGCTGCCTTAATAGCAGGTACCCCAGTTTCCTCTCTTTCTCTCTCTGTCTCTCTCTCTGTCTCTGCATCTCTCTGCCTCTTATTTTTACACATTGTGGCTAGCCCTGCAGGTATTTAGAGTTTATCACTTAAGTCTCTTTGTGTATATTCAATGGTGAGTCTTAATCTGCCATTACCATTTCCCCACATTTAGTAAAACACTGGTATCTATTTATGTCGTATTAATGAATGCAGTCATTCTATATCTGTCCTTTTCCTTCTGACTAATTTCCACTCAGCATGATAGTCTCCATGTCCCTCCATTTGCAGGTAAATTTCATAATGTCATCTTTTCTGACAGCCGCATAGTATTCCATAGTGTAGATGAACCACAGTTTCTTTAGCCAGTCCTCTGTTCTCGGGCATTTAGGTTGTTTCCAGATTCTAGCTATAGTGAATAGCGCAGAGATGAATAAAGAAGTACAGATAGTGTTTCTGCTATGTGTTTTTCGGTCTCTCGGGTATATTCCCAGGAGTGCTATTGCTGGATCAAATGGGAGCTCAATATCTAGTTTTCGGAGGAATGCCCATATTGTTTTCCAAAAGGGCTGGACCAGTCGGCACTCCCACCAACAGTGGATCAGAGTCCTCTTTTCCCCACATCCACGCCAGCACTGGTTGTTCTTGCTGTTTTGGATGTGTGCCAGTCTCTGTGGTGTGAGATGGTACCTCATTGTTGTTTTGATTTGCATCTCCCCTGATGATTAAAGATGAAGAACACTTTTTCATATGCCTTTTGGCCATTCGAATTTCTTCTTTTTGGAAGCTTCTGTTCATTTCTTCTCCCCATTTTTTTGATGGGGTTGGCTGTTTTTTTCTTGTGGAGTGCTACCAGTGCCTGATATATCCTGGATATTAACCCCTTGTCAGATGGGTATTGGGTGAATATCCTTTCCCACTCTGTGGATTGTCTTTGTATCTTGGTCACCGTTTCTTTTGAGGTGCAGAAGCTTTTTAGTTTTATATAATCCCATTTGTTTATCTTTGCTTCCATTTGCTTGGTCAGTGGTGTGTCATCTTTAAAGATACTTTTCGTTTCGATGTCGTAGAGCCGCTTCTCCTATGTTTTCTTCGATGTACCTTATAGATTCATGTCTGATGTTGAGATCTAGAATCCATTTTGATCTGACTTTTGTGCATGGCGTTAGAAGGAGGTCTAAGTTCATTTTTTTTACATGTAGCTGCCCAGTTTTCCCAGCACCATTTGTTGAAGAGGCTTTCTTTGCTCCACTTAATATTTTTTTGCTCCTTTATCGAAGATTAAGTGGTTGTATATTTGAGAATGTGTTTCAGGATACTCAGTTCTATTCCATAGGTCTACAGGTCTGTCTCTATACCAATACCACACTGTCTTAATTACAACTGCTCTGTAGTAGAGCTTGAGGTTGGGGAAAGTGATACCTCCCATCTTCTTTTTCCCAAGGATTGCTTTAGCTATTCGTGGAGTTTTATTATTCCATACAAATTTCAGGAGTGTTTGTTCAATTTCTTTGAAGAACATCATGGGTATCTTTATAGGGACCGCATTGAATCTGTATAAAGCTCTAGGGAGTATTACCATTTTGATAATGTTAATCCTTCCGATCCATGAGCAGGGAATATGTCTCCATTTCCTCAGGTCTTCTTTTATTTCCTGAAGTAACGTTTTGTAGTTTTCTTTGTAGAGATCCTTTACATTCTTTGTCAAACTGATTCCTAGGTATTTGATTTTCTGTGGCGCAATTGTGAATGGGATAGTTTCTTTAATGTCCCTTTCTTCTCTTTCGCTGTTTGCATATAGGAAGGCCATTGACTTTTGGGTATTGATTTTGTACCCTGCTACTCTGCTATAGGAATGTATTATTTCTAGGAGCCTCTTGGTAGAGAGTTTCTGGGTTTTCCAGGTATAATATCATGTCATCTGCAAATAGTGATAACTTGGCTTCTTCCCTTCCTATCTGGATGCCCTTAATGTCTTTTTTCTTCCCTGATTGTGCTATGGCAAGTACTTCCAGTACTATATTGAATAGAAGTGGTGAGAGTGGGCAGCCTTGTCTTGTCCCTGATCTTAAGGGGAAGGCTTTCAGTTTTTCCCCCATTGAGAATGATGCTCGCTGTGGGCTTGTAGTAGATGGCCTGGATTATCTTGAGGAAGGTTCCTTCAATCCCCATTTTACGGAGAGAGCTTTCATCATGAACGGGTGTTGAATCTTGTCAAATGCCTTCTCTGCATCTATTGATATGATCATATGGTTTTTATTTTTCTTTTTGTTGATATGATGTATTATGTTGATTGACTTGCGAATGTTGAACCATCCTTGCATTCCCGGATGAATCCCACTTGGTCATGGTGTATAATCTTTTTGATGACTCTTTGGATTCTATTTGCTAGTATTTTGTTGAAGATCTTAGCATCTGTATTCATCAGGGAGATTGGTCTGTAGTTTTCCTTTTTGGTGGCATCTTTGTCTGCTTTGGGTATCAGGGTGATATGTGCCTCGTAAAAGCTATTTGGGAGTGTTTTTGTTTCTTCAATTTGTTGGAAGAGCTTAAAAAAGAATTGGGAGTAGGTCCTCTTTAAAGGTTTTGTAGAATTCACTGGTGAATCCATCTGGACCTGGGCTTTTGTGTTTGGGGAGACTTTTGATTACCGATTCTATTTCCTCGATGGAGATAGGTTTGTTGAGGTATTCCAAATCTTCTTGTTGCAGACTTGGGAAGCTATAGGAATTCAGGAATTTGTCCATTTCTTCTAGGTTTTCTTGTTTTGTGGCGTACAGGCTCTCATAGTAATCTCTGATGATCTTTTGAATTTCTGTGGTTTCTGTTGTGATGTCCCCGTTTTCATTTCTGATTCTATTTATTTGGGTTCTCTCTTTTCCTTTTCTTACAAGTCTTGCAAGTGGTTTGTCAATCTTGTTTATTTTTTTCAAAGAACCAGCTTTTGGTTTCGTTGATCTTCTGGATTGTTTTTTTGACATTCCATCTCATTGATTTCTGCTCTAAGTTTTATTATTTCTTTCTTTCTGCTTGGGTTGGGCTCCTTTGTTGATCACTCTCTAAGATCTTAAGTTGTGAAGTCAGACTGTTTATGATGGCCTTTTCTTCTTTTTCTGATGAATGCTTGAAGAGCTATGAACTTGCCTCTCTAACACTGCTTTTGCTGTATCCCACAAGTTCTGGTAATTCGTGTCTTCAGTCTCATTTGTTTCCAGGAATCTTTGGATTTCCTCTTTGATTTCTTTTTTATGACTTGCTGGTTGTTCAGCAGTGAGCTGTTTAGTTTCCAGGTACTTGGTATTGGTCTCCGTTTTTGTGTACAATTAACTTCTATTTTCAGTGCCTCATGGTCTGGAAAAGTAGTTGGCACAATTTCTATCTTCTTGATTTTATGGAGGTATGATTTATGGCTCAGCATGTGATCTATTTTGAGTATGTTCCATGTGCACTGGAGAAGAAAGTGTATTCAGCTTTTTGGGGGTGAAATGCCCTGTATATGTCTACCAGCCCTCTTTCTTCCATCTCTTCTTTAAGGGCCAGTATTTCCTTGGTAAGTTTCAATCTTGTTGATCTATCCAGGGTTGATAGAGCAGTGTTGAAGTCTCCAACTACAATTGTGTTGCTGTCAATGTCTTCTTTGAAGTCTATTAGTAGTTGTTTTAGGTATTTTGCTGGCCCCTCGTTGGGTGCATATATGTTTAATAGCGTGATTTCTTCCTGATATATGCATCCCTTGACTATTAAGAAGTGACCTTCACTGTCCCTTCTGACCTTCTTCAGCCTGAAGTCTATGTTGTCAGATACCAGTATGGCTACCCCAGCCTTTTTGGATGGGTTGTTTGAATGAAGGATTGTTTTCCAGCCTTTTATTTTGAGCCTGTCTTTGCTCCGATTGTTCAGGTGTGTTTCTTGCAGGCAGCAGAATGTCGGATTCAATTTTTTGATCCATTGTGCCACTCTGTGTCTCTTAACTGGTGCATTTAGACCATTGACATTGAGAGAGATTATTGTCATGGGATTTTGTGCCATCTTTCTGAATAGGTTGGTTGTTCTTTTGGGTTATGTCTCGTCTTATAGTAGATCTTTCAGTCCTTCTTTTAAGGTTGGTTTTGATTTTACAAAGTTCCTAAGCTGTTGTTTATCCAAGAAGTTGTATATCTGTCCTTCAAATCTGAGCGAGAGTTTAGCCGGATAAAGAATTCTTGCTGAGGCATTCATTTCATTAAGTTTTTTCACTATATCCCACCACTGCCTTCGGGCTTGAGGGTGTCTTCTGAGAAGTCTGCTGAAAGTCGAATGGATGCTCCCTTTGTATACAATTTCCTTCTTTGATCTTGCTGCCTGAAGAATTATGTCTCTGTCTATGGCATCCATTACTTTGACTAGGATGTGTCTTGGGGTCTTTCTATTGGGGTCTCTTCTTGCTGGTACGCTGCCGGGCTTCTTGGATCTGGATGCCTTCGCCTTTAACTCGGGAACTTTTCAGCCAGGATGTTTTTAACTGTTTTAATTTCCTTGGGGTTACTTTCTTGTCCCTCTGGGACTCCTATGATTCTTATGTTGTTCCGCCTGGCTTCATCCCATTGTTCTCTGTTTCGTTGCTGATCCATTATCCGGTCTTTTTTCCATCTTATGTAGATCTCTGAGTGCTTTCTGCAGCTCATCTTCAGTCTCACTGATTCTCTCTTCCGCTGCTGTCATCCTACTATTCAGAGCCCCGATTGTGTTTTTCATTTCGTCTACTGAGTTTTTAAGCGATGATATTTCTATTTGCATGGTTCTCATTTCTGCTCTCATTTCCTCCCGTAGTTTATTGACAGCCCTTTCAACTGCTTCGCTTATGTTCTCCTGTGATTTTATTGGACATCTGCTCAATTTTTTCGTTGAGCTCCTTAAACATCCTACCAATTTCTTCTCTGATTTCACTGTCAGAGAGATCATGCACATCTGTATTCTTTTGAGTCTTCAGGGTCGATTCCTTCATCTGTTCTTCGAGCTGGGGATCTGCGTTGTTTCCCCATGGTGTTGTGGTGTTCAGGGATAGATTCCTCTGGTGTACTGTTTCTTTTTTCTTGAGGGTATTACCTTCCCTTGGTGTTGAAATTCCTAGTTTTTCTATTAATAAGCGGCCGCGTAGCGGCCGCCCGCCCGCCAGCCGCACACCCCAGGGAGGTAGGGTACCTGAGATGGAGACAGGCCGGTGTGAGAGTTCAAAATGACCGCTTACTCCCGGTTCCGCCGACTTCTGGGGGGTTTGTAGTTCCACCTTCTGCCGAGACCTGGGGCTCTACCACGGCCCCAGGCGCCCGCCCGGCCAGCCGCACACCCCAGGGAGGTAGGGTACCTGAGATGCAGTCAGGCCGGTGTGAGAGTTCAAAATGACCGCTTACTTCCGGTTCCGCTCGGACTTCTGGGGGTTGTAGTTCCACCTTTCTGCCGAGACCTGGGGCTCTACCACGGCCCCCAGGCGCCCGCCCCGGCCAGCCGCACACCCCAGGGAGGTAGGGTACCTGAGATGGAGACAGGCCGGTGTGTGAGAGTTAAGATATTGTTAATGATTGTTTTATGAATACATCATTTCAGCACCACATTCCCCACCAGGGTGCTAGCCGCCTCCTCCAGTGTCCTGACATCTTCCATCCACTCTCCATCTCTAGCCCAAGTAATCTCAGTTCTGAGGACGTCATCTCTGTTGCCTTTTGTCATTGTTGTTCCCTTACTATGTTTACTATGTTTCTTTATATCCTACATATAAAGATATCACTCTAAGGAGTAAATACATAGTCCTTCATATAGACTACTTGCCTTGCATGTAGCAGACCTGGGTTCAATCCCGGCTCCCCATCTGGTTCCCAAGTTCCATCATGAATGATCTCTAAGTACAAAGCCAGACATAAGCCCTGGGCCGCTGGGTAAGGCCAAAATAAAGAGAGAGATCATTCTGAATTGGGATAGGTCACTTTTAAAAAATTTTTATTATATCACCGTGAGATATACAACTACAAAGCTGTTCATGATTGACTTTTAGTCATACAGTCTCCCAGCACCTTCCCTCCACCAGTGCA
Organism: Cryptotis parvus; assembly: GCA_021461705.1. Lineage (NCBI taxonomy): Eukaryota > Metazoa > Chordata > Mammalia > Eulipotyphla > Soricidae > Cryptotis > Cryptotis parvus. The sequence goes on along the minus strand of JAJIBD010032625.1, from coordinate 86,083 downwards.
TATTTCCCACCACCAACGCCCCAGATTCCCTCCTGCCTACCTCTAGAGCAGCCACTTTTCTTTTCTTTTCTCTCTTTCTCTCTTTCTCTCCTTTACTCTCACTCTCTCTCTCCCTTCTTTGGTACATTGTGGTGTGCAATACATACATTTAGGGGTTGTCATGCATATTCCTTTGTGGACAGATCATTTTTAAGACTACATCCAGATCTAGAGCTCCATTAGGGAATAACTTGAACCCTTATCTGGAAAACATCTAGTAAAAAAGTATATGAAAAGGGAAGAACATTAGAAAATAGACAAAAAAGTAATCAGAAGATAGTAAACAGTAGAGGTGAATGAGCTCCGTGGAAATTTACCAGAGAAAGCAAATATAAAAGATGGCATTGTATGAGAAGTAGGTGAGGAAGAAATAATGAAAATGAAAAATGATAGGAATGGGAAGAGAGAAGCCAATCTCAAGCCCAGATCACCAGAGGCCCACCCTATAGAGAAGCCGATTTCAAGCCCAGGTATGCAGGTCTCGGCAGCCAAAGTCACTGGGCTTCACTCCATTTCATGGAGATGGAGCTGTGGCCCCTTTCCCCCACCTCTGTTCCATCCAGTAGGCCCAGTGGACCCACCCACGAACTGTTCCCAGGCTGTTGGCCTTGATCTAGAGACACATGGGCAGACACATGGGCAGAACTGCTACTGGCTCCCCTGGTGGTGAGCAACCGCACAGTGCATCAAACTAGTAGAAACCAACCACGTTCTAGAAATTCAGATGGTCAATGCAAGAACAGAAATAGACCAGATTAGCCCATAACAAACCAAAAAAAAAAAAAAAAATCATGGCTCATTCAATGCCATTTGCCTTATATGGGCTGCAATGATCAATATAATTGGTGCCACCTGAGGGAGCAGGCATGGGGCTGGGGGTGGGAAATGAGTATCTTTGGTGCTGGGAACACACTGGTGGTGTGATTGGTGTTGGATGATGAAATATTAAATAAAAATAGGGGCCGGAGCGATAGTCCAGCGGGTAAGGCATTTGCCTTGGATGCAGAACCTGCCATAGAGGCAGGCTAGGAGAGGGGGAGGAATTGGGGCTAAAATACTGTTTAAAAAAAATATTTTTTTAATTCAGGCACAAAATAAAAACAAAAAAAGAAAGAAAAGCCAATCAACCAAGTTTGATCCCTGGCATCCCATATGGTCCCTCGAGCACCGCCAGGAGTAGTTCCTGAGCACAGAGCCAGGAGTAACCCCTGAGTAATGCCGGGTGTGACCAAAAAAAAAAAAAAAAAATATATATATAAAACAAATAGAATAAATGATATGAGTGGGGAGGGAACCAAAATGAAAATTATAATGAGAAGCAGCACATAAATTATAATTGTGAAGCAGCACAATAGCCAGAATCTGGAAACAACCAGATTCAACACCAGAGTGCCTGAGAACTGATGACTGGATAAAGAAACTTTGGTACATCTACACAATAGAATACCATGCAGCTGTTAGGAAAAATGAAGTTATGAAATTTGCCTATAAATGGATGGACATTGAGAGGATCATGTTGAGTGAATTAGCCAGAAGGAAAAAAGACAGATATAGAATGACTGCATTTATTTCCATGACATATATATATTTATATGTATATAGACATATATATATATGATACCATTATCCAAGATCAGGCAAAACATGTATCAGGAGATCTTGTCAACAGGTGGAATCTACCACAAATTTGTGAGTGTGAGAGGTTAGGTAAGACAGAGAAGGGAACAGTGTGCTAATAATCATCGAAAATGATAATACCAGCCTAGAACTGAGCATTGAATAAATTCAAAGGGATACACACAAAAACCTCTAAATGTATGTATTGCAATCCACAATGTGTGAGAAGAGAAAGAGAAGAAGAAGAAGAAGAAGAAGAAGAAGAAGAAGAAGACGAAGAAGAAGAAGAAGAAGACGAAGACGAAGAAGAAGAAGACGACGAAGACGAAGACGAAGAGAAGACGAAGAAGACGAAGAAGACGAAGAAGAAGACGAAGACTAAGAAGACGAAGAAGACGAAGAAGACGAAGAAGACGAAGAAGAAGAAGAAGAAGAAGAAGAAGAAGAAGAAGAAGAAGAAGAAGAAGAAGAAGAAGAAGAAGAAGAAGAAGAAGAAGAAGAAGAAGAAGAAGAAGAAGAAGAAGAAGAAGAAGAAGAAGAAGAAGAAGAAGAAGAAGAAGAAGAAGAAGAAGAAGAAGAAGAAGAAATAAAGAACTTGCCATAGAGGCAGGCTAGGAGAGGGGGAGGAATTGGGGCTAAAATACTGTTTAAAAAAATATTTTAAAAAATTCAGGCACAAAAAAAAACAAAAAAGAAAGAAAATTTTAACGAGAGAATCTAAAGCAAAAGCTGTACCAGGCACAATGTTAGCAAGAGTGTCATGGCAAGTATACTGGCAAGTATACAGTAAAATCAAAGCAAAACCAAAAAACCATAGGCGCTTCACTGAGACTTTCCTCTCTCTCTCTCTCCCCTCTATCCTCCTCTACTTCCTTTCTCCTTCCCCTCTTAATATTTCTTATTTTTGAGGGAGGAGGCTGAGCTTTTAGGACATATCCAGTGGTGTTCACAGGCTCCTCCTGACCCTATGCTTGGGAGTCACCCCCTGCTAGTGCACAGGAGACTAAAAGCAAGACTGAGGATTGAACCAGATTTAGACATACACAATAAGAGGGCCTTTTTCCCCAGCATTTGAATATTTTATTATACCACCGTGAGATATACAATTACAAAGATGTTCATATTTGGGTTTCAGTCATACAGTATTCCAGCACCCATCCCTCCACCAGTGCCCATTTCCCTCCACCAATGTCCCAAATTCCCTCCCCTCCCATAGCCCGCCTCACGGCAGGTTCTTTATCTCTTTTCTCTTTCTCTCTCTTTCTCTCTCTCTTTCCTTCTCTTACACATTTATATATTATGATACCAATACCCAAGGGTCTTAACTACTATATCGTTCCCCTGTCATTTTCCTATCTAAATAGATTGTGTTCAGGAACATGATTTGTATCTACAAATTTTCTCCAACAATTTGACAAATAGAGAACAGTTTTGGAGAATCTAAATAGAACTTTTCTTTGGGATAAGGTAACTTATACTTCTTATTTATTCAGTTTGAAAAGCAACTAGGTCAGTATTGCCTATAACTGTGCTTGGTCTAAGAACTACAATGCAAGGCACTCCTGTTACAAAGCAAGCCTTCCTGTTACAGTCCAAGGAAGAACATAATGGTGCCCATATTGGATTCTTATTGTCTAGGTTGCTACATAATAGTTTTAATCAGAAAGTACACAAATGGTTTGAATTTTTGTGTCTCCCAAGAATTCATATAAAAAAATCTAATGCCCAAGGAGTTAATATTAAACGGCAGAACTTTTGAAAAGTAACTAACAAGTTGACACTCCTACATACCACTGTTGGCTCACACATTTAAATGTGGCTGAACACAAATTGCAGCATTAGCATTAACCTAACTGTTTAACCAGAAAGTTCAGCACAATCAGCTTTTCTGCCTGGACATGTGAATGGTCACTACTCTGAGATTTTTCTCCCGCTACTACTCCTTTGTCTATTGAAGTTTTAGTCATCCTTCCACCTCTGTGAAACTTTCTTCAAAGTACACTCAAATTTAGTTCTTGAAACTACATTAGCATACCTACTGGGGTTCACGTGAAAACTATTTACACTACTCTATTTATGAAAACAACCCAAGTGTCTAACAGCCAAGTGGGCAATAAAATTGTGGTACACATAATGATAAAATACTACACAGCTCCGAGGAAAAATGAAATATTGTTCATCTGCTGAAACTTGGGTGGAACTGATTGGATCACACTATTCACTTAGAAAGTAAGTCAGAAAGTGAAAGGTAACGAGATCATGCCCTAGGTAGAGAGAGAAGCTCCTAGGTAGAGAGAAGCAAAGAAAGTTCTTGGGCAGTTCCCAAGAGAACAAATTCTGAGATATGATCAATAGAAACGGAACTGAGAAGGTGATGGAGCAGACAGAGCATGGAATATCGGGCAATGGTGGAGGAAACTTGAAATACTGGTTTGGGATTGGTGTAGCGGCTCTGCAATATACAGCAAAAGTTCTAATGCTATTGTAAACTGTGATCCCTCAACTTTAAAGAATTGCGATTTCACTGCATTCAGCTGTTACTAGTCATTATTTCATGAAGTCTTATTAGTTAGGTTTTTGCACATCTGTCATCCTTGCTCTTGGGAATAAGAACTAATGTAATTCATGTGCTATTTTTTCTCTGTTGGCATGGAACTCGATCTTTACAGCTAGTTCATTTTTATTAGGTTTAGACTATTTATGTGTATCTTTACACCAAAAAAGTGTGATCTATTTATTTTTAAAGCACTTACACTGCCTACCTTTACCCTAAATTTGATCCTTAAAATTCGTGGTGTTATTTAATTCACTTCTGTATATTTGCTACCAGTTCAACAAGATCCCATTACCTTTCACTTTCTGACTGTGCCGAGCTGCTCATGAGGTGCCCGGGAGGGATGGCAGGTTCTAGCCCTGGCCTGCCACCCCAGCAGAGCCTCACAACAAGCCAGACGACCCCCCAATCCATGAGGACATCCATTTTCCACATCCGGACTTCCCCCTCATCAGAACTCCACCCAGCAGACCAGCCTATCACAGCCCAGCTCATCGAGACCCACCCTGCTGCAGTCTTTTTAATCTGGCCCAGGTATGCTGGATCCAGAGACAGACATGGGGCAGAGCTGCTACTGGCTCTCACTGTGCCCAGCCGCTCATGAGGTGCCCGGGAGGGATGGCAGGTTCTAGCCCTGGCCCACCACCCCAAGCAGAACCTCACAACAAGCCAGACGACCCCCCCCCACTCCATGAGGGACCTCCATTTTCCACATCCGGACTTCCCCTCGGCAGAACTCCACCCAGCAGACCAACCTATCACAGCCTGGCTCCCGCAAGCCACGGTTCATCAATAAATGATGGATTTTGAAATGACTACAAGAGTATGCTACCCAGACGGCAGAGCCTGGCAAGCTATCCCGTGTCGTATTTGATATGCCAGATACCAGTAACAATTATAGACCTCATTCCCATGACCTGATGGAATGGTTTGAGGCTCTTTTATGTTCCTGGAGCAAGCAGGTGCCCTTGGGCTCTACTTGCATGAGACAGGTCATATGGAGATGTTACTGGTACCCGCTCGAAAGCAAATCGATGATGAATGGGAGGACAGTGATACAGTGATGACATACTAGTTTGCTCTAAGCAGGCGAGTGTGACCCTTTCAGTACACAAAAACAAGATACTCAGAATCACCCTGGTGCAGATAATAAGAAGGACCTTGTGGGTACCATCTAGATTACATGAAGCTCATGAAGTTAAGATGTATTACTTTATATCAGCCCTCTCTCTCCAGTGTTTTACATAAGAGATAATCTTGCAGCAGAAAGGAATTAGACCTTGGCATAACCTTTGTTTATACCTGCAATAGGGTGTGGCACTACACTCTGTTTAGAGTTCTTTGTTGACATTGACCCCCCGGTTGGATTACTTTGGTGTATATAAGGGGCTGACTTGAGGCCCCCTTCACTTTTGCCTTTTGGGCCTTTTAGCTTTTGGCTTTTGGCTCCTCAGCCTTGCTGCTTTTGGCTTTTGCTCTTTGGCCTTTTTCTCCTTCTTCTAGGTAAGACTCCAGCTCGGGTGAGATCCTCTCTCTTTGGTGGGAGACTTAGGCTCTCTTGTATGGTCTAAGTTCAGAGCAGAGCTAGAGTTTGTTCATTATATTGGAGTACTGTGGAAGAGCTTTTTGTACTATTAAAAGCCGTTTTGGAACTGCACCGGACTCATGAGTTTTCATCTGTTCTCCAGGCGTCCTTGGAGGTAGAAGAGAACCTCTGTCCTGACACTGTCGGGGACCCCGGCAGCGCTCCCAGACAGCAAACCCTGAGCACAGCCAGGTGTGATAAGAAAAAAATCCATAGACCAAAGTCTTCCAGCTTTCATACATCTAGCCATCACTTAATTCCTAAGATATAAAAAGAAAACATTTGTCTCTCAAAACAAATATCTTCCTAAAACCCCACTTTTCCCTTTCCATTAAATTTAAATTAGGAAAGTCAGTATCTTCCTTTCCCAATACAAATGTAAAAATATATTTGGGTCTCTATATATACACAGACAAACATAGGTAAAACCTTACCTAGAAGAACATTTAGACCATTTATTTTCACTCAATTGAATCCAAATTTTTAACCTAGAAAAAAGGCAATAAGCTAAAGGTAGAGAAGTTGCATGAAAAAGAACAAAAAGTGAGCCACCATCAAAATGACTTCTTTAAGGGCTGGGAGTGCAACTCATTTAAGGACTGGTGGTTCATTGGCCTTGAATGTGCAAGGCTTTGCAGATGTGAGGCCCTGGGTTTCCCCCCCCCGCTCTCGGCACCTCATGGTTTTCTGAACACGATCTGGTGTGGCCTTGGTGGTCCCTGTTCCTGAGTAAAGGGCCCATAATTTTAAGTGGCAATGTAAAGTCATAGGAGAATGTGTGAAGAGGAAAAAGCTGACTTCCACCAACATCTATATTTTTCCAAGTAAGCTGTTTTTAATAAACAGTTTTTTGTCATTGAAAATTAATAAAATAACCTCAAATTTTATTTTAAAGTGTTATTGCTAACAATAGTGCTGTTATTATTGTTTCATACTTGCACTATTTCCACCACTAGAGTATCAACATCCCTCCACCTTTATCCCAAGCTCCCTTCTCCTGCCTCCCTGCCCCCCACCATGCACCCTCAGTTCACAGGTTTTATATCTCAGAAATTAGAACTCTCTTATGTTGCTGTCTGACACATGTGCTCATGTGCACCTAACCCAACTCAATGGGGCTGTGAGTGAGGTCCTTAGCACCCCAAGGAGCACCATGTCCTTATCCTCCTCTTCACCATCATACCCACTTCAAGCCTGGACTTGTCACTTAGCCCAACTATCTAGTCTGATGAACGACCTAAAACATGAGCTGCGCAGGAAGAAGAGAGCAGCATGGAATGCCTTCAAAAGCATTGAAGAAATAGCTAAAAATACAAAGAACCTCCAGCTCCGGGCACATCTCTTCAACTCCACTGTTGTCCCTGCATTAACATACGCCTCAGAGACCTGGCCCCTACGAAAGCAGGATGAGAATGCTATTCCGGTCTCCCAAAGAGGAATCGAAAGAGCTATGCTTGGAATATCACGCCTCACTCAAGTGAAAGAAGGAATCCTGAGCTCCGACTCCATCGCTGTTCCAGAGTCAGGGACACTGTCTCGTTTGCCAAGGCTTCGAAAATCAGATGGGCTGGACATGTAATGCGATTTGGAGACAACCGCTGGACTAGAGCCGTCACCGACTGGATCCCACAAGATGTCAAAAAGATCACATGGCCACCCACCTACAAGATGGTCAGACTTCTTCGTCAAGACCCTGAATGAACGGTTTGAGGCTCTTTGTATTTCTGAAGCAACCAGATGATATTGGGCTACACTGGCACGTGATAGGGTCAAATGGAAATATTGCTGGTGCCCGCTGAGCAAATTGATGAATAAAGGGGATATCAAGTGATCAAGTTGATCTAGACTGAAGACAAAAGAAACCATGACTCCCATAGTTATCCAAGCCCCACCCCTACTCAAACACTAGCCTGAAAAGAAAATATTCATCTAAAATGGTTTTTGGAAATGGATGATATAGAGCAGAAAGTTATATGATGAAAAATACATTCCCCTAGCTGAGATTAAGGCTTAGTTTTCCCATCTGTAATTTTACCTTTCCTTTTTAAGTCATTAATCATTGCTTTTAATTTTCTTTTTAGTCACCTTGGTGAATATTTCTTCTCTCCATTCCCACTGAAACATAGTGGAAGAACATTTTGGTCCTCTTTTCCTCATCCTCCACCCTACATCATGTTTTTTAAAAGCCATATCCAAAAAAATCACTTTGTTTTATATACTCATAGTGACTTCTTGTAGTCTTTTATAGTTTTGGAGAGAATCATTAGAACTCTAGACTGCCTGACTGCTTTCAACACTGTTTTTGAATTTTTTCAACTCTTCAAAAAATCTGTGAAGACCTAAACTACTTTAGTGGTCCTCATTACTGAGATGGTTAAGCCTGATTTAGAATATAACTAGAAGTTTTAACTTGACGAAAATTGCCTGCATGTTTGCCTTTACTATGCTCTTTTCTTTTTTTTCTTTTTTTTGGGGCACACCTGGCAATGCTCAGGGGTTACTCCTAGATCTCTGCTCAGGAATTACTCCTGGCAGTGCTCAGGGGCCATCTAGAATGCCGGGATCGAACCCGGTCAGCCGCGGTGCAAGGCAAACTCCCTACCCACTGTGCTATCGCTCCAGCCCCTTTGTTCTTTTCTTTAGCTGTCAGATTTGTCAGTATGTAGAATCTGAAAAGACTGTTTTACACTAGGGGTTCAGTCTTATCTCCCAGCATATAGTTTCACCATGGAAATATAGTGAAATATAGTTTCACCATGGAAACTATATAGTTTCTTCCCTGAAAATTTGGGGAGCCAGGACCAAGACACACAGAGTAAGCAATTAGATTAGAATTTAGATTAGAGCAATTAGATTAGAATTTAGATTAGAATTAGAACAATTAGATTAGAAACTATATAGTTTCTTCCCTGAAAATTTGGGGGAGCCAGGACCAAGACATATAGAGTAAGCAATTAGATTTCCCTGGGGCATGTCTCTAGATAACTCTTGGTGCCCCTCCTAATTTGAGTGAAAATAAGATAGTCTTTTAAAGAATCAACATTAATATTTGAGAACCCCAATGATCAGTTCTCTTTTTCATAAGTACACCCTAATTTGCCATTAATAAAGCATGTAATATGAACAGTAAATTATCAGCAACAAAAAGCACTATAAACCCTTTAAAAATGTGGAGAGGAGATAAACACTTCCACAAAGCAAACCATACATATGAACACTAGGCACTTAAAAAAGAATTTATTGTCACCTATTATCAGGGAAATGCAAATGAAACTGACAATGAGATATCATCCTACAAGAGGAAGAAAGGCATATATCAAAAAAACTGACAACTTGTGTTGGTGGGAAAGGATAGAAAAGGGAATCCCCAGTCACCATTGGTGAGGTTATTTGGTTCAGCCTCTGTAGAACACAGAATAGCGATTCTTTCAAAAAGTAACACTAGCACCCCTATATCACGAGTGATTTCACTTCTCAGCATCTACTCCCAGAAAAAAAACCATTAACTCAAGGGCTAGAAAGATAGTACAGTGAGTGGATGATGTGTCTTGTATGCATTCAGCCATGTTCGATCCCAGGCACCGCTTATGGTTCCCATATCAGTTCCAGAAGTGGTCACTAAACACAAAGCCAGGAATAAACCCTAAGAACTGCTGATTTGGCAAGTAATTTAAGTATGCTCACCCCTCCTCACTGTTGCAGTTAGTAGAATAACCACAATATTGAAACAATGACAGATTAATGAATAAAGAAGTTATTGTAAATATGAATCATAGAATACTATAAAGTTATAAAATATGCAATATTTCAGGTCACTGCAACATAGGTGAAATTAAAGGGTATCATGTGAAGCACAATAAATCGGAGGAAGAAGGATAAATATGGGATAATGTTACTTTGCAGTGGTATACAGAGAAATGGAAAAAGGCAATAGGCAATATAAAATGATATCAAACACTTAGCCTTGAATTACAGAATTGAGAGTACCAAGTGAGGGAGTAATGAGAAATGATGAGGTGAACTAAAAATAACATAAAGTCATTGGCTGTGGGCATTTTGGTGGAAGAGAGGCGAAGCAATTGTGTACATCAAAACCATAATGTTAACACTATTATTTACATTAACATGATAACACTAACATGTTGCCTAAATTATAATAATTAAAGTTCAAAAACAAAATAAAAATTCTAAATATAGTAAATTAGTAATTTGTCTTCAATAACACATTTGTGACACATGCATGCTAAAGAAGTTAACTTTATTCAAATTATTTTCTCAAATTTTGCTATTAGTATGTAAAGTCCATAGGGAGGGAAAGAAAGCTGATTAATAAGATTTTATGTCAGTCTTTACGTCCTCCTAAAATAAACAGTCCCACTAGAAGCTCTAAACACTGTTTCTTTTGGGGAATGTTGGATTCCTATAATAAATATGTAAATCTACACTGTGTTTGGTGGCTCAGGCTAGCATTCTTATAGTTCTCCAAGTGTTTATTTAGTAGTAGCTCTTGTAAATATTCATGAAGAAATCCATATTTCAATATCACACAAACTTAAAAGGTTATTGCCTTGTCTTAGAATCCTTTTTTGCAGCTATTGCCCATAAACAAGACTCACACCTCCACAGCTTTCACCTTCCCCCACTAAGAAATAACTAAACATTTTTTAATGTTAATAAGGAACAAATTGCAAACTGTTCAGAAGTTTTTTATTGTGCATTTCAAACCCTCATTATAACAGAAAGATTAACCTCCACTCCAAGCCAGGAGCAGATGGGAAAATAAAGGTGATGAAAGGCAGTGCTTTATGAACTGTCACTGAATGTTTGAAACCTGAAGGTACTAAGTACTTGCCCTGCAATCAGGGGAACTAGACTTGGGCCATTCATTAGGAAAGACTATAGCAGTGCACTGTTACCTCACTCAGAAGCAATTCCTTGGAAGGCAAGGAAGTCTAGTCTGCAAAGGGTCTTCTACAAAGGGTAGGAACAAGAGGGCAAAGGCATCTGGGAAACAAAACTCATCTGGAAAACAAAACCGTCCCACTGTCCCTCTTTCCAGATGAGAAAACTGGTCACTCTTTTCAGGAACAGAAATCTCTACTCTCATAACTTCCAATTCACTACTGTCCTTCTCCAACTCCCAAATAAAACAGTCCCCCAACTTTCTCCCGCTAATGTGGTGTAAAAACGGGAATCATCTGGACTGATAAAGTATCAGGTTTAAATACAGTTTTTTGGACAAAATCTCTCCTTTTCCTTAGAGAACCCTTATCTAGGCTTTAAAAGAATTTTGATTTGATTATGATTGAAGCAAGATAACAAATATAGCAGCTAAATAGTTTTCTATCACCACCAAGTTAATGGTAAAAAGCACTGGGCCAAATTGCAGAGCCATTAGAACAAATGACTGGTTTCACTGACACACTCAAAATAAATAGATGTCGATCATAAAGGTAATTAAATAATTCAGTGGAAAAAGTAAATGTTGAAACAATTATCCACATAATTTAAAGCTTTATGAAAATATTATGGAAAAGGGAGGAAGCTGCTATAAATAGAACAGAGGGATTTTCATGTCTTTAATTTTTTTGTCCCATTCTCTCTTATGCCTCACTCTGTTTGATTATCATAACATCCCAGCAGTTCAAAACATCCTTTTTGGAGATATGAATAAGTTAACAGAAACTGATAGATATCAGGTAACTTGCCTCTGACCACAGAGCCTGTAGGTGGGTGACTTAGCATTTCAGTGAAGATTTGTGCAATTCCAAAATACCCCACAATTCTGTAGCTGAGTGATAGCCTCTTTAGAAGTCACAGACTGCAGCTTTCTCCTCCCCTCACACTGCCCTGACCCCTATCCCATCCTAAAGCAATCCAGGAAGGTAGTTTCTTCCTTCTGGTCCATTCGCTATATTCCTTGTGTCTTTTTTAATTTTCAAGCTACAAGTGTAATAGAACAGTAAAGTCCAACATGATATGTAAAAGAAGAGGTAAATCTAGAAATGGGGCTCTCTCAGTGCCCCTGGAGACCTACCTACTAATATGAGTCCCTTGTGGTTAGAAGGTACCAGGAACACAGCCAACAGTGAGTGTCAGTGGGTGTGGGAAAATGCAAAAGAAAGAGCACACTGCTTTCAAAGATGACCAGATGTGGCCAATTATAAATTAATCCACTGGCTTCTAATACAATTTCTGCAGTCCAGGGTCTCTTCAGGAATACAGCTCAGACACATAAGAGAACCTAAGGGGAGGAGTCTCAGATTCCCAGACATTGTCACGGAGAGAGTGGAAGCTGTGGATCTTCTCCAGCTGTTAAGCAGTGGCAAACAGTGAGAGACGGGAGTTATCAGACGTGATGAAAGGACTCCAAGCTGTCTTCCACCCCCAGCTCAAATTCAGCTGAAAACGCTGACACCTGGCCAAACCCAAGCCTTGGAACTTTCTTAAGATGTATGAAAGGATTCATTAATTAATGATTACTAACAAATTCATAAATATAAAGAATGATCCCACTGCCCACAACCAGCAGTCGTGGGAGCCACATGGGTGACACGTGAGACCAGGGATCTATCTTTTGGCTAGTACACACAAAGTATGTACTCCTGCCCTCTGAGCTACCTTCACAGTCCCTGTCATCACATTTTGTGAACACATAAAGATACTCCACAAAGTGATCTGCTTTGGAGCCTATTTGCTCCATGTGCCCTCCGAGGACCTGATCCTCCCAGCTTCTCTCCTCCAAATGGCTTCTGGTCGCTTCATCTTTTTATCCGCTTATTTGGAGATTGTTTACAATTCTTTTTTGAAGTTAGGAACAGTAAAACTTGTGTCACAAATAGTAGTCAGGGCATTTATAAACCCCATTTCCATTTCCCTACATGAAAGCCGTGCCATAACCAGACGAAGTGGCTAGAGTAGAGGTGTAGGGCCCTGGAATCCGGCTGTTATCTGACACTGCTGGAAGATCAAATCCTCCAGGCCCACATCTTGTGTCTATGGAACGAGGAACATTGAGCAGGGACCTCTCTGAAGACCACTTGGACAGCTGGTTCTCTATTTGGATGAATTTATAAAGAGCATTTTGTTACCTCTCTCTGTCCTCCCTCTTTTTCATCTGAAGTATGTGTCTAAAATGAGTAGCAGAGACAAGATGTCGGCACATCTTGCATCTGGAAATACTGTGAAAACAGCTGAGGGAACCTGGAATCATCATGAAAAGTTGAGTCACTTTCTCATTTAAAATTCTTGCTTCATCAAATTCGAATGGCCAAAAAACATATGAAAAAATGCTCATCATCACTAATCATCAGAGAGATGCAAATCAAAACAACAATAAGATACCACTTTACACCACAGAGACTGGCACATATTCAAAAGAGCAAGAACAACAAGTGCTGGCGTGGATGTGGGGAAAAGGGGACACTCATCCATTGTTGGTGGGAATGCCGGCTGGTACAGCCTTTCTGGAAAACAATATGGACATTCCTCCAAAGACTAGAAATTGAACTCCCATTTGACCCAGCCATACCACTCCTGGGAATCTACTCTGGGAAACCAAAAATACGCAGCGGAAACACCATCCCTACTTTTATGTTCATAGCAGCATTATTCACAATAGCCAGAATCTGGAAGCAACCAGAGTGCCCGAAAATCGATGACTGGATAAAAAGCTTTGGTACATCTATACAATGGAGTACTATGCAGCTGTTAGGAAAAATGAAGTTATAAAATTTGCCTATAAATGGATGGACATGGAGAAGATTATGTTGAGCGAAATTAGCCAGAAGGAGAGAGACAGATACAGAATGACTGCATTTATCTGCATAACATAAATATATGCACATATTATGTTACCAATATCCAAGGTCAAGTGAAACATATATTAGGAGGTCTTGTCATCTTGTCAAAGGTGGAAATTATCACAAATGTGTGGGAGTCAGAGGCTAGGTAAGACAGAAAATGGAACAGTGTGCTAACAATTGTCGAGGGGACTAATACCAACCTAGAACTGAGCATTAAATAGAGGCAAAAAAGATACACATGACAACCCTTTAATGTATGTTCTGTAATCCATAGTCTGGAGGGAAGGAAAATAGAAAGAGATAAAAGGGAAAGAAATAAAGAACCTGCCATGGAGGTGGGCTGGGGGAGGGGGAGGGAACTGGGTAGTTGGTGGTGGGAGATGGGCACTGGTGGCGGGATGGGCGCTAGAACACTGTATGACCAAAAACCCAAATATGAACTTTTTAATTGTATATCTTTGTAATTGTAAAAATAAAAAAATTAAAAAAAAATTCTTGCTTCATGTACCTATATAACTGACTAAAAAAAATGGTGCAACCTCTTTCAACCCTAGAATCATCTGCTTTTCTTCCCTCTTTGTAATTACCAGTCCATGTCCAAGCTGACTGTGGTTGTGTTGCTACATGTTAATGTGGTTGACTGGCCTATTAATGAATGAACTTGGGTAGCTTTGCCCACACCCAGGGAAATTCCAAAAACAATGAACTGCTCCAACCAATCAGAATGGCTCCCAATGGACAGAACCCAACAATCACACCACCCAGAATCATTCCAATTGAGTACTAGTTTTGCCCTGTGCAGGAAAACATAGATAAATGAATGAAACCTTGGCTTTTACAAAAACATGCTTGGAAAAGGAGAATTTTATGAGCCAAGTGGGTCAGAAAGAGAAAATCAAATACTAGAGGATCTCATCATATGTGGTATCCAAAACAACAGAGCAAAGGAAAAGAAAACATACAATGAAAACACTTAATACTCTAACAGAACTGGACAAGAACTTCAGAGCAGACTCAGGCAGGCTCAGGGCTCCCTCCATAGACATCACTGTAATCAAGAATACTTTGGTGGACCAACGTGCATGCCCCTATGTCTGAGGGTTGTAATCAGCCCCAGAAAATACTCCAGGCCCAAGAATTAGGAAGGAATGATACCTTCAGAAAATCAGAGCAATAGTACAGCAGGGAGGGTATTTGCCTCCCTACGCTGAAGACCTGGGTTTAATTCCCAGCATCCCACATGGTTCCCTGAGCACCACCAGGAGTAATTCCTGAGTGCAGAGCTAGGGTAACCCCTGAATGTAACCCAAAAAAGCAATAAAAAAGTTTCTAAAAATATAAAAAATCAGACAGACATAAAGCTTGCCTACCACAGTGGAAGGCTGTAGCTGTAGCTGCAGACTACTTTAGCTTTGGACTTTGAAGCAATCATCATCTTAACTATATGGAGAGTGCTGTCAGTCTGCATGTGAAAAGTGATTGGTTTAGAATCAGAGCGAAGGCCTGTTTGAGAGAAGACTACAGGGGCCACATTGGCTCTGGAGTTAAGTGAGAAATGTCTGGAATGAATGTATGTGAATTCCAGACTACTGATTCCTGGCTTAGCATCTGCGTCTACACTGCGTATGCTGACTCTGGGATCAGGGCAGCAGGACAACTACCTGCATCTTCCATACCGAGGATGCAAAACTGAAATTCAACAGAACAAACATGTCTTAGAAGCACTCACATTTCTTTTAATAATGTGGAACCATTAAGATGAAATCACTTGATCACTTGATCACTTGACATCCCGTTATTTGTTGATTTGCTCAAGTGGGCGCCAGCAATATTTCCATTTGACCCTATCACATGCCACTGTAGCCCAATGGCATCTGTTTGATTCAGGAATACAAAGAGCCTCAAACCGTTTGTTCAGGGTCTTGACGAAGAAGTCTGACCATCTTGTAGGTGGGCGGCCACGTGATCTTTTGACATCCCGTGGGATCCAGTCAGTAACGGCTCTAGTCCAGCGATCATCTCCAAATCGCATTACATGTCCAGCCCATCTGATTTTTGATGCCTTGGAAAATGACACAGCGTCCCTGACTCTGGAACAGCGACAGAGGTCGGAGCTCCGGATTCCTTCCTTCACTTGAGTGGGGCATGATATTCCAAGCATAGCTCTTTCAATTTCTCTTTGAGAGACCCGAATAGCATTCTCATCCTGCTTTCATAGGGCCCAGGTCTCTGAGGCGTATGTTAATGCAGGAAGAATGGTGAAGTTGAAGAGATGTGCCTGGAACTGGAGGTTCTTTGTCTTTTTAGCTATTTCTTCGATGCTTTTGAAGGCATTCTGTGCTGCTCTCTTCCTCCTGCGAAGCTCAGGTTTTAGTTCGTTCATCATGTTGATTTCTCAACCTAGGTATACATAACTGCTGCATTCAGAGATGTTTGTTCCATTGAGAGTGAATGCGGCCTCTGGAACTAGTTCATTTTTCATGAACATAGTTTTGTTGAGATTCAGCTGTAGACCTATCTTTCCACATTCTCGGTCTAAGTCAGCCAGCATTTGTGTCTCTTGGCTAATGTTTGGTGTTATTAGAACGATGTCATCAGCAAAGCGGAGGTGGTTTAGTTGCCAACCGTCTATCTTCACTCCCATTCCATCCTATTCTAATTGTTACATGTTGTTCTCGAGGATGGCGCTGAAGGGTTTTGGTGAAATGGTATCACCCTGCTGAACCCCTCTTTTGACATTGATGATCACTTCTTCGTAGAATGGTAAGATCCTGGTTGTGAATCCATAATACAGCTCCACGAAGGATCTTGATGTATTGAGTTTGAATGCCCTGTTTGGCTAGGGCTTCGATGACCGCTTCAGTCTCCACAGAATCAAAGGCTTTCTTTAAATCAATGAACGTGAGACAGAGTGGCATCCTGAATTCCCCTACACACTTCAATGAGCTTGGTTACTGTGTGGATATGGTCGATTGTGCTGAATCCTTTTCAGAAGCCAGCTTGCTGGCATGGTTGCCCCTTCATCTAATGTTCTGCCAATCCTGTTCAGGATGACTCGAGTGAACAGCTTGAAGATGACAGACAACAGGCAGATGGGGCGATAGTTGCCGATGTCGTGGTTGTCTCCCTTCTTGAACAGTAGAACTGTCTTGCTGGTTTTCCAATGGGAGGGTACCTTGCATTTAGTCAGGTAGCGTGTGAACAGCCGAGCCAGTGTACTGATGAGTACTGAAGGCAGATTCTTCAGGTGTTCAGGTCTGACTTTGTCTGGGCCTGGTGCTATTCCCTCCCTTTACTGATGAAATGGCATGTTGGATTTCAGAAGGGAGAACATTGGGAATGACATATCCATCCTGGCGGAATTTGGTATTTGGGCAGGTGTACTTGGCTATCAAAGAGATCTGAGTAGAAGTCATAGATAATCTTCTCCGTTGCCTTTCTGGAAGATGTGATAGATCCATGAGGACGTTGGAGTGCAGTCATCTTGGTCTTATAGTTGGCAAAGGACAGGCAGGTTTTGCGAATGCTTTTCCCGTCTTCTGCTGCATCTTCCAATATTTCTGCTCTTCTCTCTTTGAGGTCTTCCTTTATCACTTCTCTGCACTGCTTTGCAAGTTTAGATGTTAGCATTTGGTCGCCTGAGGCTTGCGCCTTGCTACATTGGCGAAAGAGCTTGAGATTTTTTGAAGACAGGCATCCTTTTGTGGTTTTTTTTCTCTCTCAGCATTCTTCATACAATCATAGAGGTGCTGAACCAGTCGGTTGTATTCTTCATCCATGTCATCAATGATGGTATCTTCCCATGTTGCCGCTTTAGATATCATTTTGGCCACTTTATGTCACACAATGGAGCAAGATTTCTGCTGGAGCCGATTGTCTAAATGTTTTATGTAATGCTCTCTAGGTGTTATATTATTTGTTTTCTTCACACTGTATTTTATCACCCACCACCCAAGAAAAAAAAGAAAGGTTCATGTCAACAAATATAATGTAGAAATAATTATTTATAGATACCTAACACAGTATAGCATATATCCCTGTTATTATAACTTTTTAAGCAATATTATAGAAAACCATGATGTATCCCATGAGGTTGGAAAAATCTAGGGAATCTAACCAACCCAAGAGAAAAAACTATTGATATTAACATCATAAATCATCCAAGGAACAGCTCAGCCAGATGTAGAGACCTCAAATACAGACCCACACACAGGAATTCTAGACTGTTTCTCATACCCTATTTTTCACATATAAGCAGGTAATTAAAGATACCAAATATTGGAATGGAACTTCTATTATAGAAGATAAACATGAACATAAAAAGGGAGAAATAAGGGAATATACCATACAGGAGAAATAAAAAGCTTTTAAAAATTTATCAGTAATAATTTCAATTTCATATGGTAGAATATCAATTGTATACTAATAGCTATAGTGGGGGAAAGGAAACTTTTTTCAGGTATTCAGAGAACAAACAAAAAATCTTAGAAACGTAAAATGTGATAGTATAACTGAAAAACTAAAAGTTAAGATTCCAGGGGTTAAGTGTGGGACTTGCATGTGACCAACCTCACACCGCAGGTCCTAGATAGCTCTGCACCCTTGAACCCTCACACTGAACAAAGGGCCTGGCTAAGCAAAAATCACTGGGAAGGACCCAAAGTCTTGTGAGTACAGCTTGGAGGTGTTTTTTTTTATCTTCCAAGTTCTTTTTGCTTTATTTTTTTTTTCCGATTTTATTTTATTTTATTATTCCCCCCCAAATATTGTTACACCATTTTAGACATACAATTGAAAGATGCTCATGTAGAGTTTTGGTTCCACAGTGTTCCAACACCCATCCCTCCACCCAAACCCATCTCCATCACCAATGTCCCCACCTCCCTCCCCCTCCCACACCTCAACTACCTGGCGGGTTCTGTATGTCATTTCTCTCCTCTTTATCTCTCCCTCCCGCCAAACTTTCCTGCTCTTCGTGGAATTAATGCATTAAAAGACATTACTGTTTCCACTATTTTAATGGACCGCAGTGACGAAGCGGTCACTAGGCTCAAACTGGTTTTGCTCTGTTGATCTGGTCGTGAGGCAGTTTCCCAGCATCCCGGACAGCGAAAATGGTGGCTAGTGTGATGGGTGAGTCTCATCCGGCTGCTTCCGGGACCCCCAGAGGCGACGGGCCACACTAAAACCCGTCTGCCCTCCTGGGGTCCCCTCTTCAGCTGGGCCGGGCGGCGAGCGCCTCCCCAGCCGCTTCATGTAAATGGCCCGGGCAGCTCCTGGGCGGGCCACAGGCTCGAAAATGGAGAGGAATGGCTGAACCCTGCTCCTCTGTGAATTCCCAGTGTTCCGCTTCGGGCCTACCTGGGCTCGACGGTTTTGCTCTGTTGATCTGGTCGTGAGGCAGTTTCCCAGCGTCGGAGCGAAAATGGTGGCTAGTGTGATGGGCGAGTCTCACCGGCTGCCGGGACCCCCAGAGGCGACCGGCCACACCCAAAACCCGTCTGCCCTCCTGGGGTCCCCTCTTCAGCTGGGCCCGGGCAAGCCGAGCTCCAGCCTCCCCAGCCGCTTCATGTTATGGCCAATGGCCCCGGGCAGCTCCTGGGCAGGGGCGAGCTTGGAAGTTTTCCCCAGAAAAATGTGGGGGAAAATAAGGAAAACAGAAAAATAGAAAATAAGAGAGAAAACATATTGATATGTAAAATAATAAAAATATGAACATATCAGCATATCTATGAATATAGGGAGTATCTCACTCCTCGACAGACACAAAAATATGGTGCATATGTGTATATATGCATATGTGTTATACATATGTATGGTACATGTGTACCAAAATATCAATTATCTAGATATTGTAAGCAACCAAGATATCAAATTTTTTTTTTTTTTTGCTTTTTTGGGTCACACCCGGCAATGCTCAGGGGTTTCTCCTGGCTCTGCACTCAGGAATTACTCCTGGCGGTGCTCGGGGACCATATGGGATGCCTGGGATCGAACCCTGGCGGCATGGGCCAGCCGTGTGCAAGGCAAACGCCCTACCCGCTGGGCTATCGCTCCGGCCCCCAAGATATCAAATTCTTAATATAAATAACTAATTAAACGTGGTGCATCAAATCAACCAATGGTGGACAGAAAGGAAATACTGCAAAGGATATAAAAATGAAAGAGATTTCTGTCCAACAAAGGCAGTCACTGGTAAGGGGTTTGAGAGGGAGATGGTACAGCAGGTAAGGGAATTGCCTTGCACATAGCCAACCCAGGTTCAATCTCTGTAGCATCCCATATGGACCCCCAAGTGCTGCAGGACTGATTCCTGAGTGCAGAGCCAGGCGTAACAACTGAGCATCACTGGATGTGTCCAATAAATACAAAACAAACAGATGTATTTGCTGGATCATTCTAGAATCTTGATGATGATGGTAAAGAATGACCTAAGATTCAACAAGAATAACTGGGTACCCTCTACATGGGATCCACCTAGGATCATGCTTTAGGAATGAACTGTGAAGATAAGTAAAATGATAATTATGAATAACTATAATCTTTAACAAGAGAATTTCAAATGCTTTTTTAACCCCTATGTGGTAAAGTTACATCTGCATAGGACCAGACAGAACACAAACAAAACTTTTATTCACACAGTAGTCACAGCCAATAGCATAGAGTATTAAAAAGTGTGTTTTTACCTGAATGCCCGAGAACAGATGACTGGATAAAGAAACTACAGTATATCTACACAATGAAATACTATGCTGCTGTGAGGAAAAATGAAATCATGAAATTTGCCTATAATTGGATGGACATGGAGAGTATCATGCTGAGTGAAATGAGTCAGAAGAAGGACAGATAGAGAATGGCTGCATTCATTTGTGTAATATAAAAAATAGCATGAGACTAATATCCAAATCCAGGGAAACAGGGGCTAGGAGGATCTGTCAATTGTTGTAATCTACCACAAGGCCTGGAGAGCAGAGGGTAAGTAAGAGAGAAGGAACCAGTTTGCTAATAATAATATTTTGTTGGAAATGGTAATGCTAGACTAGAACTAAGCATTGAAAGTATTTAGAGATATACACGATAACCTTTCAGTGTCTGTATTGCAAACCACAATGTGCAAAGGGAGAGAGAGAGAGAGAGAGAGATAATGCCTACCATAGAGGCAGGTTGTATGTGGTGGGGGAGGGTAACAGGGCACAGTGGTGTTGGAAAATGTGCACTGGTGGAGAGATGGATGTTGGAACACTATATGACTGAAACCTAATAATGAACAGTTTTGTAATGATGTATCTCACAGTGATTTAATAAATAATAAAAGAAGTGTGTTTCTGTATTCTTCTCATAGAACACAATTTCTATTGAATTCTATGATGGGGGCAGGTCAAAGTATGGGAAAAGACATGGAAATATAGCTCAGGTATCCGTGGTGGTAAACACTGGTCTGGATGATCAAAGCATTTTGTGTGGTACAGTGTATGTCATGGTACATTGCTAAAATGGACATAAAAGGTAGATGTGTTAGGCATTTCTAAAAGCCATATAAAACCACCATCCTGATGATTGAATGCCAACTTATGAAACCTGACATAACTTCATTAGCATAAAGGACATACAAAGACCCCATTATACCTAGCTTTGTTTCATTTGGGGAATCCTTCCCAGCAGTGTGGGGACCACTAGTGCTAGCATGCACTTGCACCCCCAGAAATCAAACCTGGAGTCTTGTGCTAGTCAGGCATTCACGGAGGCCCTTCTAGTTATCTATAGTGTCCACTTCCTTCCATCACTCTCCCAGTTCTTTTTTGAAATATTTTATTATACCACTGTGAGATATACAATTACAAACTCTCCCAGTTCTTAACCCAAATATGCTTCTAATCCTTACCACCCCACAGGTATCCTTAGAGGGGTCCATCATGTCCCTCCCCTAGGGCCCAGAAAAACCGGATCCTGCTTTGAAAGGGGAACAAGTTTAAAGACTCTAAGTGTCCTTACATTAATAAATTTTATTATATCATTTTCCAAGAATGAAAGATATAGAACATTAAACAGAGGGTTCTTGCATGGCAGGGTATGCATATGTGCACTATCGTTACATGTGTCTAAATGTGTAGAGGCAGTAGGGATTTAAACATATCTGAAGACAAGTGACTTTGTTAGATACACTACGTCTATAGGAAGAGAAATAATAACTGTCAAGAGAAATTGTGGGAGAAAAAAAAGTAATGTGGAGAATGAATAATTCATAATGTTAAATTGATCAAATAGTTTCAGACACATGAAATTCCACCATCAGTCTTAACAAAATGAACAGATACATTCAATATCTCTAAGCCAAACTGAGTTTTAAAGGACTTGGAAAACCAAAGACATTATTATTTGGGATCAATTTTCTCTAGTAGGTTGAAAACTGGGTGGGTGGGTGGGTGGGTGGGACAGCCCACAGAGAGAAAAAGATGGGTACAGATATATCCACTGACTCATAATGGCTACCTCAAGCTTGCTATGAAAAACTTAAGATAAAAAAGGCATAATATGACTGAGTTTATTATATTACACTTGTAGTTCTTTTATTTGGGTGATATATTCTTTCCTTTTTACTTGACCACACAAATAACATGTGGTTTTGTTTATCATACTGTGAAAGGAAAGAAAACTGGAACAGAGGTACAAAGCAGAAAGGGCCGTGGTATTGAGATACTGTCGTTGTATATCGATATGAAATCAAGTCCACAAGAACACATGCAGACCACAAAAAAGGTTTCCATAAAAAGAGTATTTTTATCTTATTATTTAACTGATGTTTTCCAAGCTGTTCCAAATAAGCATTACTTTTATCATCATTTAAAAATAAAATACTGAATATGCCTTCCTTCTTTGTTTCTTTAACATATCAACTCTGTATGCATGCAATATTGCTCAAAAACTTTCAAACTGGAGGTTACATAGTTAACTTCCATATTCTGGTGGAGGTTTAGGGCACTTTGGTTAGGAGGGGTGGATGGAGGGGAAAGGGATGTAGTATACATCAATAGTAACTTTATACATCAATACCATAAATGTTAACCGTGTTTAACCATGTAACTATAAAAAAAAGAACTTTCAAAATCATCTCTTTTTAGTACTAAATGCGGTTAGTAAATTCCTTGATGGCAGTCTCAGTGCTCAAAAGATGTCAAATGACTGTGGCCCTGTTTAGAAGTATCAACAGATAGCATCCCAAAGCATTGCAACGGCAGGAACCAGCTATAATTCTTCCAGAATCAAATCACAGAGAGCTTGCCCCTCACCAAAAGAAAAGACAAAATCTCACTGTCCAGAAACTCCCACCCTGATTGATATTTGACCATTCAAAGAGAGAATTCAAAAAGAAAAGTGGTGAAAAGCAATAGTGAGAACAAGAATAAGACTTCATTATGCTGTGGTACTTTCTTTGAAAGAATAATACTTTACTCTGGAGAGATTTCCGTAATAAAAATAAAAAAACAAAAATAGGAACACAGTTGAGAATAGGTAGAAATAATGAGTGACTAAAAAAAAATTAGTTGATTTTTATTCTAGTGGGCCTATTATCAATAAAATCCCTTAAGACACTTCTCTTCTCATTAGCTTTTCAGTTGTTCCCGGAGTCAGAATGTACTGACCACCTTAACTTTTCCAAACTCAAATTCATACCAAGCAGGGTGAGTTAAAACTGGGCAGAGCTGTCTCCAGTGAACCTGTGTACAAATTTCTTTCATTTTAAGCAGCAAACCAAAGTCCCCTTTAGGTTAAATTTCCACTTCACATTGCCTTTATTTATATTCTTCATCTTCTTCCATCATCCACTTTTTGTGTGTGAAGATCTATATCAGGAAAATTCATTTATTTCCACTCTTAATATAACTGCAATGTGCTTAGTGGTGCATTCCTGAGTTTATAAGCTTGTGTGAATAAAAATTAATATTCAGCATCACAATTATTCTGTATAAGGTTAAAACATGTAATATCTGACAGGAATAAGCACTAAGTAGGAGGCAGTAATCAGAACCAGTTTCTTTACAAGACAATGCTGCTGCTGGCACATTTTCCCATAGTGAATTATGCTGCAACATTTACAATAGGCTAACTAGTCTATTGTCAACAGCATGCCTATATGAAGAGCAAAAGCATTTTTCCATAATTTTTTGATTTATTGAGAAATATTCCTGAAAATGAACTGGAAAGACCCACTGATGAACTCAAGTCCTACTTTTGAAAATTACTTCTGAAGAGCTTTCTAAAAGCTCTATGCTTTTCAAAAAGAGCAGATCTTTGGAAAACAGCCCTAAAAGCCAGAGGCAATACACAGAAACCCTTAGAACAAGAGCAAGAAGAGGGCTGGCCAGCCCCCAACAAATATACCCAAGAGTCACGGGGCATATTTTTCCAAAGTTAACTCTCACCTAGTAAATACTGGTTCCCATATATGTTTCTTTTGAAGAGCTGCTGAGAAGCATTATACATTAGAGTATCAGAATATTGATGCCCCTTCAATAGCTATGGATGGACTGGGAATGAAGGGTAGAATCTATTTAAACAAGGTTTAAAGAATATCCTCTTTACATCAATAGAGGACTTCCAAAAAGTGGTGTGTGTGGTCTACACCATGTTTTCCCAATTTATAAGTGCTATTCAAATGTGCTATTCAAATATAATAGAATTAGTTCAATGTGTATGCTGAAAATTCCAACCCTCTATCCATAAACACTCTCTTGTCATCACACCAGACACTGCTATTCAAATAAATGCCATATTCCATACAATAAAATGGCAGAGGAAGAAGAAAAACCTATTTCTTGGAAACCTAAACATCACTAAGCCCAAAACACCCATGAGTTCTAGCAAAGTTACCACCTCACTCTCAGCTGAATCATGCCAGTATGGTCTCATTCCACATAGCTGAGCTAGAACATTTTTCAAATATTACATCTGAGTTGTTCACATTTCTCTATCTTCCACTCATTCTTCTACTCCTTCCAGTAGGATCTTAGCACTCTTCCAAACAGCTTTACCCAGGCTGCAAAGACCTGCGGTGACCTTGTGTCCAGATCTTGTCTTACCTTACTAGCTTTCTCAGCAGTAATGAACCAAACTGACCATTCTTCCACTGAAATTCTCTCATGCTTCCATTTCACTGGCATCAGTCTCCAGGTTCTTCTTGAGGATCTTAGTTGTTATGTCTTATACTCTCTCAATATCTCTTTCCCTTATGTTTGGCCTATACATGGTGATGTTATTCAGCATTTGGTCCTAATAGTGCACTATTCTTGTTTTTCCACATCCATAGCCAAAACACTGAAGAAATACAAAAATCTCTATATACAACTTACTGTATGTAAATGGCTCTCCTTGAGCTGTGCAGTACATGACATGTGTGGTTATAAGTATGACTCCCTGCTCCTGCTGCTTGAATTTGCTTCTGTATATCACTAACTGTAAATATGCAATTCATGCCCAGTCAATGTTGAAACTCAAACTTATACACTGGTTATATGGTTCATGTGTTCATCTCAAAGCATTTCAAAAAGCATGTCCAAAACAAAACCCATGCTTTTACTGATCAAAGCTGGTCCTCGGGGCCGGAGCAATAGTCCAGCGGGAAGGGTGTTTGCCTTGCACGCAGCTGGCCCATGCCGGCCCTGGTTCGATCCCCGGCATGGTCCCCTGAGCACCGCCAGGAGTAATTCCTGAGTGCAGAGCCAGGAGAAACCCCTGAGCATTGCTGGGTGTGACCCAAAAAAGGCAAAAAAAAAAAAAAAAGCTGGTCCTCATTCATACCTAATTCAGTGAATATCTCCAGCATCTACTCTGTTACCCAATATGGAGCCTGGAAGAGATTCCTGTTACTTCCCTTCTAGTGTCATTAATAAATGATTTGCTTTCATGTTCTGTTGGGCTCTGAGTGACTAGCCTTAGGGTCCAGCTCTTCCCCATAAGGGCCCTGCACTTTCCTGCCACACTACCCCAAGGGCAGGACCCAGAAATGGGTCCTGGACCCTGATATTGAATAGAGATCTGATATGGAATTGATGCCCTACCCATATGGTTACACCCAAAACATCTGTGCTTATTCGAGCTAAGGTAAGGCAGAATATACCTAGTCTTATGAACTCTGACCACAGCATTATGGAAATCTTGCAAATGTTACCTTGCAAATGCTAAATCTCTGATTGTTTTCTGTTGCAATGGCCCAGGAGCTTGCAAGTGCCGTGTGATTTGTGCTTGTATCCCCTCCACCCAAATATTGTTTGAGAAGCTTAAACTGTGCTCAGTAAAATGAGTACTGCTATCCAGAACTCCCTGCTGCATCGGTGTCTTTCTTTCCTTTCTTAGCAGCAGCAAGGCAGAGTTTCTCCCAAGTCCATCCCTCTCCTTTTTCCGCAGGGATGAAGTTAGGCAAGATCTAGGTCTCCCTCATTCTTGCCGGGGGCTGCAGGCCAGGGCCCCAACAATGTTCCTTTGTTTTATTTTATTTTGGGGCCACACCTGGCAGTGCTCAGGGCTTACTCCTGCCTCTGACCCAGGTATCTCTCCAAGGGGGATTTGGAGAGGGGGACCAAATGGGGTATCAGGCATCAAACCCCAGTCAGCCTTGTGCAAGGTAAGTGACCTACTTGTTGTGCTATTATTCCAGCCCTGCCCTTGGAATTTGGAAATATTTCTTACTCATAATTGCATCTCCCAAACTAGAGGGATGTCTGGAGTATAGCATTTGTTGAAGGAAATAATAAACCCCTACTGATTTGACATATATAACCCTTAAATCATCTCCATGGCCACTACTAGCCTTTCCTGAGTTACTCTCAGGTGTTCTCTTTTGGTTAGTTAAAATTTGTTCATCTTTCAAACCTCAATTCAATATCATTACCTAAAGAAAATTGTTCTCATGCCACAATCTGGGCCAGGTCTCCTTCAAATGTTAACAGTGCTTAACAATACTTCTTTTCTATCTGTTCTCCACAAAGTTTTTACCTTCTGTACTACTAAATCATTCTTTGTCCTTCCATTACTCAAGTGTTTCCTAATACATTACTCAAAGTTTCCAAATCCTGGGTATTTGGCAGGGTGCTGAGAATCCTGAGAAAATTAATTTGAATAAGTAGTTCTGAGGAAAATAGGACTAAAAGAAATGCAAAAGAAATGATAATAATAAAAAATACATTGACAATATCTAAAATAGACTACAAAGAAATATGAGATAAACCACAGTAGAACGTATAATTAACTCCATTCAGTTGGAGATGTCTAAGAAGTCATAAAACTGTTTATGTTTTTAGTATTTATTTTACACATAATCAAGGTAAGATCTACAATTTAAGTCTAAAAGACCTTCCTATACACTTCCAAGACCTCCCCTCTCTATGGACTTACAACACTTTCATATATATTAATTCTCCTTTAATTTATGTTCATTTTCCCTTACCCAAAAAGATTTCTGGCCATTTCCTACTTTTTGTTTATTCAAAAAATAAAATCCATTATACTTACATCTACTAATGTATTTTAAGCTTTACCTTCACAGAGTAAGTAAATTATTCAAGAGGCCCTTGAGCTAAATTACTACCTTAAGACATATATCTCTGTATAAAAGTGAAAGAACTTGGGGTCAGAGTTGCCTTGCATTCCAATGATCCTGATTTAAATCCTGGCATACAATATTCTGGGGATCAGTTATGTGCATAGAACTAGGAGTAGTTCCTGACTACTACCAGTTAATGCCCAAAACCACCACCATGAAGAATAGTAGATCTTCTCCAAACCTCTTAAGTCATAACAACAGACAAGATCTTATTTTCTGCATTTAAGTAAGTCATAATTAACAAAACAAACATCGCTTTCAACTATATGCACTTCATGAATTATTTCTTCTTTGAGCAAATATGAGAACAACTTGAAGTGATCACCAACATAACCTTTGCAAAAAAAACCCCACTATTTATTGTGAAAAACATCAAATTAAATTTCAAGGAAAATATAACTCTGTTCATCTGTGACATATGTTCTTTTCCTTGCTTGCTCAATTCATATACTTCATTCATTATCAAGTTAGGTTTTCTCCAACATGGATTAGGTCAATTTATATCAAAATATAAACTTACTTATCATTTTTGTTTTATATTTATTTCATATCACCTGTGAAGTCTACCAAAGCAGTGTTAAATTCCTGATTCTATGTCATGTTTATTAAGTGTAAACATGAAACCATAAAATAATATTGGGCCTGACACCTAGCTTCTCTGAAGGGGGCTGTCCTATTGAACTAATCCAAAGAATCCCACTGATTGCACTGACCAGCCAGATGGCACTTCCTCAAGTCTCACAGTGGGATCTCCTTTGAGTATCTATAAAGTCAATGGACTGGACCAAATCCTTATACTCTGAATTTGAGTCACTTACAGTTTTGATAAATATTCTTTCAGTGTTTTTCATCCTGTTTATTGAATCCAAAAAAATTCACTGTATCACTGTCTTCCCGTTCATCATCGATTTGCTCGAGCGGGCCCCAGTAACATCTCCATATGTCCTGTCTCATGCTAGTAGAGCCCAAGGGCATCTGCTTGCTCCAGGAACATAAAGAGCCTCAAACCATTCCATCTCGGGAATGAGGTCTATAATTGTTACTGGTATTTGGCATATATATGAAATACAACACGGGTAGCTTGCCAGGCTCTGCCGTGCAGGTAGCATACTCTTACAGGCATCTCTAAGTCCAGCATATATTGATGAACCTTGCGGCCATGCGAGCCAGGCGCTGATAGGCTGGTCTGCTGGGTGGAGGCCAAAAAAAATTTTTTTTTTATTTTTTTTTAATTTTTAATTTTAATTTTTTAATTTTAATTTTTTTCCCAAAAAAAATTAAGTAGGAGAAAAAGTACAGAGGAGATCACATACCCCAGATTTCATTTTGCATTCTTGGGAGGCTGCACTATCTGGGTCAACAGTCATCCTTCACTTCCTGTAGAGCACCATAGGCCTTCAAGAGCGTGGAAGAGAACAAGAAAACTGCTACTTCCTTGTCACGCTAAGTAAAAACCTTCTTGTGTGACAGTGTGAAACAACATTAAATTTCTATTTAGAAAATTCCTGGGGGAAAATGCTGATTGACAATCAATTTTATCAACTGAGTTTAATAAATCAGCAGATCTCTAGTCTAAAACCTATGATAATAAAACATAACTATTCCTCAAAAGATAAAGAAAAGTCATGCAACATAAAGTTCTTGAAGATGAAACCAGCAGTATCCTATTTTTTGAAGTTATTAATTATATATCCTGGGAATAGGTAGCAAATTACAAAAAAAAATCGATGAAAGTAAATGTAGTAAGTATATAATCTAGAAAAGTCACAAAGCAGTATCTGCAGAGTCCTTTCCCTTCAATGAGAAGGAGTTCAAGGAGCTGAACAAAAAAAAAAAATTGAGTAACAGCAAATAGAGTGTGGAAAATACTGGTGAATGATGCCTGCAAAGGAACCAGATCATAAAAATGTGTAGGCCAAATCCCATATGTGATTGAATGACAGTGCTCAACAGAAGATGAATGGACTAGTAAATTAAATTACATCAATTCAATGAATACTTTCCATCACTGATTTCTAAAATATGTTCCAAACACTTATCTGTGGAGCAGATGTTTCATTGAATATTTTTATGTTAAAATTAATTTTAAGAAAATGTATCACTTCCATTTTTTTCTTCAAGAACATTACAAATATGTACACTACGGTTACAATGGGCAGAATGTCTGCCTTGCATGTGGCCGACCCAGATTCGATCCCAGACATCCCATATGGTCCCCCAAGCACTGCCAGGAGCAATTCCTGAGTGCAGAGACAGGAGTAACCCCTGAGCATTGCAGAGTGTGACCCAGAAAGCCAAAAAAGTAAAAAATCCAATTGTAAATGATTTTGCTTACTTTTACAACTTTCAAAATTTACTTTTTTTTCCAAACTAACATTTCAAATCCCAGCTAACATTTTAAATTTCCCAACTAACATTTATATTTTATAAGTGATGGACACTATCACTTGTAAAATATATTTTGATGTTTTTATATTCTGATCTTTTAAATGATCACACACACACACACACACACACACACACACACACACACACATATATATGGAGTATGCAGAAAAAGGGAAGGCATAATATGATTATAACTATATAAAAACAGTTTCATGTGAGGGCAATATGCAACAATTGAATAATGACAGATTTATCAGTGATATTTTCTTTATTTAATTCAGTATTAAATCATTTTTAAACTGC
This sequence comes from Cryptotis parvus, assembly GCA_021461705.1. NCBI lineage: Eukaryota > Metazoa > Chordata > Mammalia > Eulipotyphla > Soricidae > Cryptotis > Cryptotis parvus. Next base: position 56,195 of record JAJIBD010032625.1, on the reverse strand, counting down.
AAATTAGTAAACAGTGATGAGAGTTATTTTTCCCAAATGTATTTTTAAGTGATTCTTATTCATTTGGTGGCCCAGTGGCTGTTATACAAATTTCACATTATCAATGTGAACATACAATAGGGGTGGGGGTGAGGTGGGCAGTGGAGGGGGAGGGGAAAAATAAGGGAGCTGTCTTCATACTATCAGTTCTAATGCTTTAGCTGACCAGTAACTAGTCAACATTTCCTAACTGGATACATTAATTTGAACTAACATATGTGATTCATACCATGCTTAATTACAGATATTGTACATAGAATTTTGGAATCGTCTACACTTATCTTCCAATCCCATTACTACCCAGAAAGCCATCGCAAAGAATATTTCATAACTATAGATCAAGATCCTTTATAACTTTGATGATGAAGCTGGAAATTAAATCCTATCTTTTCATTCAACAAGTATGTATTAACAGAACTACATTCACTGTATCACTGTCTTCCTGTTCATCATCGATTTGTTCGAGCGGGCACCAGTAACATCTCCATATGTCCTGTCTCATGCTAGTAGAGCCCAAGGGCATCTGCTTGCTCCAGGAACATAAAGAGCCTCAAACCATTCCATCAGGTCATGGGAATGAGGTCTATAATTGTTACTGGTATTTGGCATAACAAATACAACACGGGTAGCTTGCCAGGCTCTGCCGCGGGTGGCATACTCTTGTAGTCACCTCTGATCTCCAGCATTTATTGATGAACGGCGCGGCTGCTTGCAGCCGCGCTAGCAGGGCTGTGATAGGCTCTTCTGCTGAACTACATTGCTCCTAAGAATATATGATTTTTTGAATTTATATTTTAACTACCCTGAATTCTCAATAAATGATAAAGATATACCAAATTTTCTGTTGCTTTTTTTGTTTCTGTCATTGGGCCACAGTAGTGGTGTGGATTCTTACTTCTGGCTCTGTACTTAGGCATCACTCATAGAAGTGCTGAGGGGATCTTGGGCAGTGCCAGGAAGCAGACCATGGTCAACCATGTACAGGACAAGAACCTTATCCCCTGTCCTATGTCTCTGGTCCATTACAAAAAAACATTTAAAGAGAATAATTTTGATATATATTCATTGGGAAATAGTTGATACAAAAGAATAGAATGCTTGATTAAAATAATAGAGAAGACATTTCTTCTATTCAAAGAATAGATATAGTTATTCTGTGAAATATTTATCTACAGAATAGGGAAAATAGATCAAAAGGCCTCAAGGAAGACGTGACGTGTAAGCCACATCTTTTAAATTGGACATGAGTTTCCAGGCAGACAATGTTGGGGCTATCAGTCTGAGAAGAATATGTGAGAAGCACAAATGTGTAATCCAGCACAGCTATGAAATGGAACTAAAAAAGAAGAAACAAGGAAACGTGCCAGACAGCCATGACACAAGACAGAGACTAATAGGTATGAACTTTGATGAGAGCACCCTATAAAGCACGAGCAGGGCACGTTGCCCTCCTGGAGAATGGCATCAGCTCCTCTTGATATGGGCACTCTCATCTTTTTACCTTGGGCAAAGCCTGTATTCTTTCTTTTTTAAAAAATGTTAACTTTATTTAAGCACAGTGATTTACAAAGTTGTTCAAAGTACAGTTGTTCCAGGTATCCAATATTCCAACACCAATCCCACCCCCAATGTGCCCTTACTGCTAGCAAAGAGCAAGTTGCCCAGCCACCCACCCCCAAGCCTGCTTCCTTAGCAAGCACTAATTAATTTACTTTATACAACATATTACAACATGTATCTCACAATGGTGTTGCAAAAGTCATGAGCTTTTTACTGATCTGTTATGTGCAAACAAGGACATCTATATTATTGCTTTCATTTATTGAACTTCTACTCAATTTTTAAACAAAATTGTCATGTTAATTTGCTATATTCAATGTTCAATTCCAGTCCCACTACCAGTGAAACTTCCCACCACCATTATTTCTTATTTTCCCAGCCACTGCTTAAGCCTGCCCCTATGGCAGACCCTCCATAATTTATTTTATATTGCTCATTATAAGTAATTTGCTAAAAATTATCAAGAAATGTTTTCTTAGAAGAAAGTGAAGATTGTTCAGTCTCACCATGAAGTCATTAAGCCCTTATATAATAAATTACTGATGCGTTATTACAGGATGGGCATTGTGTGTATGCATTTTGTTATTGGTTGCCTTCTACTTTGCATCCTTTGCAAGTGGTGTGCTACTTGGTATATCATTATAGTAGAGTTTGAGATGTGGTCCAGTATTCCAAAATTTTTAACTGGGTGATAAAGTTGGAGTTAAATTTTTTAACTGGTTGTTGCCCTTGAGGCCCTGGAATGACTGGACAGGCCTTCCGGCAGAATAGAGGTGGAGGGAGCCCATCCCTGACTCCATGAAAGCAGGGAGATTTCAGTCACAAAACCCACATACCTGATTTTTCAACGAATTCATTTCTGGGTTGAGCTCATTTGAGCAGTGGAGTCCAGCCTTGAACATGGCAGCAATTATGGACAAGAGGGTTGCAGCAATTATTACCATGGAGGTTTGGGGCTGCTGGAGCTCTATTGGGATGGGCCAGGGCCTCACCCGACCCCCTCTGGGGTGCTCCAGAACATTTTCTTTCTTGAATAACTCTTTCTGTCTTTCTCTCTGTCTCTCTCTGTCTCTATCTGTCTGTCTGTCTCTCTCTCCATATATATATATATATATATATGTGTGTGTGTGTGTGTGTGTGTGTGTGTGTGTGTGTATATATATGTGTGTGTGTGTATACATATATATACTTCACTAAAACAACAAAGATAAAGCACGAGCAGGTTCAGGGAGTTGATAATGAAGACTCAAATAGCAGCAGCTGGAAAAGCGATGTGGGCTCAGGAAGAATAGTCAGTAGGCTGAGTCATTTATGATAGGTCAAAGGTTTTGTCTTTGAGATGGGGGGTTGGTTATTTTTCTTTTGATGGCTGTAGGGGTGAAGGTCCCAAGTGGTGCACAGGAGACCCAAGGATCCCTCTCGTCAAGGCCAGACAGTGATTGAATGTGAGAGCCTAAGATGCAGTATAGCTTGGGTACTGCAGTGTCCAGGATTACCTCGGCCTACTCAGTCTTACCTGATGCTACTCAGGGCCACATCTGGGTTGCTCAGGAGCTGTCAAGGATGTGCTCAGGAGCTGTCAAGGATGCACCTGGAAATTCTCAGGGGTTTGTGATACCAGTGACTAAACCCAAGTCACATACAAGACATACACTTTAATGTCTGTACTATCTGTATTAACAAATTGTATTCTTTAGAGGAATTTGGGGCTACACTCTGTGGTGCTTGCTCAGAAGATTACTCCTGCCTCTGTGCTCAACAATCACTCCTAGCAATGTTCATTCTGGGCACTGGGCAATATCTGGCCACATGCACAGCAAGTGCCTTACCCTCTATGCTATCACCATCTCTCCTTTCCATAGGTAGTAGTCTTTTTTTTCTGTATCACACCCAGCAATGCTTAGGGGTTACTCCAAGTTCTGCACTCAGGAAATTCTCCTGGTGGTTCTCAGGGGACCATATGGAATGCTGGGGATAGAACCTGAATCGGCTATATGCAAGGCACACACCCTCCCCACTGTACTATCACTCTGACCCCAATAGTCTTAACTCTTGTAACAAACTGGTGTTTATAGTGAGAATCTGCTGTGCATGTAATGAAAAAAATGATAGTGTGCAATTCTAGATTTCTAATGTGCAACACTGATAGTTTCTGAAATATAGATATTTTATTATTTCAAATAGTTCAAAAAATACTGCTAATGTCAGTTTTAGATAAAGCTTGATATTCTCAGATTATTTAATGCCATGTAAATATAAAGGATATGCTTTATATTTACTTTATATTTATAAACTGTCATTTATAATGACAATATTGCTTTATTGTCATTGAATTAATCAGCTTAATGCATTTTACACTGACTTTTCATGGATTTAGTACTACATAGAACTTCAATAATATAGGGGCCAGAGATTAGTACAGAGAAAAAAAATATGTGCTGAAATGGCTGCTAAAACAAAGAGGAGAGTGGTGCATATTAATAATGATACCACACTTGGTGCATGTCAGCATTTCTCTAAAAGTGCAGGACACTTTCTAAGTATGTTCACTTTCAGCGTGAAGGCTCTACTCTTTGTGCACATTCAAAGAGAGGTAGAGAGATGACATTAATGAAATACTAAAATCGTAAGAGGTCTTAAAAATTATACATCCCATTTTTTCATTCTAAGGATGAAGAAAGGAAATCAGAGAAATTATGTAGTTGCCCACAACTCTCACTGTCAGTCAAGACTAGACTGAGGACAGCAGTCCCAGACCCCTGCATCCAGTCGCTTGTGTGAGTTTTCACTGCACCTGCCCGGCCCTTCCCAAAAGCCAACGTCAAGTCATAAATAAAAATATGTTAAAAGTTGAGTGAAGAATACAGTGATCCTCCACCATTCCCCTCCACCTAAAACAGATGTGCCTCACAGTTGGCATGGGAAAGGAGAAGCCCTATAAACTACTGCTGCACACCATCCAGTCTGCCAGCAGTGCTACTCAGACTCACGACACATGATGGAAAGTAATTCTCTCATCCTTTCAGAGTCAGCAAGCAAAATATGTCCTGGGGGCCATTAGATGTCAATGACATTTGTATGCCCTAGGGATCACACTGAATAAGACAGTCTCTTCCTTCACAGAATTACGTTCTGCTTGGGGAGACAAACGACAAACACTTGAACTAATGAATACCCAAGAGAGTAGTACATGCTAAACAGAAATTAAATGAAATGATGCAATAGACTGTGAAGAGAAAAGGTGGAGGGTAGGTACAGTGTTGTTTTGTGTGGGTAAAAAAAGATGTTCTAATGGGTCATAATGGAAGCTATCTTGAAAAGACATGAAAATGGTCTAGAATCTGATGTCTAAGAATAAAACCAAGGCAGAATCAGAGCAAGGCATGTATAAGTTTGAAAGTGAAGGCTCATGTATGCCCAATTATCAGCAACAGAAGCAGGAGACAATGGGCTAAGGGCAATTCAAAAGGATTGTCTATAACAGTTTGTTGCTATTTCCCCTGGCTTTTATTGGCTGAGTGGTTTGAGGCTCTTTATGTTCCTGGAGCAAGCAGGTGCCCTTGGGCTCTACTTGCATGAGACAGGGCATATGGAGATGTTACTGGTGCCCGCTCGAGCAAATTGATGATGAACGGAAAGACAGTGATACAGTGGTACTTAATGTGCAGTGGTTTACACCATGTTTACACCTTCATTTCTCAAGGTTTTTATAATATTCAATTATCCCCTTCTCTCCACAAGACTTCTGTCTTATTTAACTGGGTATTACTGTTTCATAACTCATGGGTTGAAGTAAAGGTGAGAGAGATGTTATCAAGACCCCCCCACCCAGGCTAGTCACAAACATTTCCTAAGCCAAGTTAAAAAGGATAGATGGGCACTCCAGTAAGCATAAATAGCTTGAACCCAAAGTGAGGGTGATTCCATGAAAACCTCTTAAGGGAAAAAACAGCAACAAAATGTTGGAATTAATTTGAGGCCTCTGACACTGACAGAGCTGGAGACAACACGGAGCTCACAAGTCAATCTGCTTTGGGAATGCTAAAACAAAGTGTTTGGAATGCTTTCCACTTGTTTGGAAAGAGTTTTTAAGTGTGAAAAAGAAAGACTATTTTCCATGAAATTTATAAGTAGTGAGCCTGACCACACACTGGGGACCTGAGAAATGCTTCATTGCTGGAACCCTGGTCCAGTCCCCAGCAATTTTCATGCCCATCACTCAACTGAGGAAATCCATGCTGTGATTAATGTTTATAGCTTGCCAAATGACTTCATTAGGAGTGAGTCGAACTCTCAAATCTAGTCTCTGTCTTGTTTCCATCCTTCCTTTTCCTCATTCCAGTAGTCCCTATGTTTCTTCATTCCTTAGTGATTATGTCCAAGTTAAGAACCACACACCTTGAGTTTGATTGTTTCACAAACCACTTCCACATTCTCCATTGGTAAATTCAGGTCCACAACGAACACTTCAGTGACAGGGCCCTAATTGTATTCACTCAACCATACTTCCTCCAACACATCCCCAGGCCAGGTTAAAGTTGACAGACTCAAGGTTTCTGAGTCATGTCTAAAGAAACTTTTCTGGGTTGGATGTGTCTTATAACATTTTTTCCCTACTCTTCCCTAGAATCTAAGTGGACACCACTTTTCAAAAAATGCTCCTCTTATGATTAATGTGCATTGAAAAAATCAATTACCCCATCAGCAGGATAATCCTATCACCCTGATGTACCCTTAAATGAGGCAGTGATGACCGAAGCACCTGTGACACAGAACCAGACAAGCAGAAACACATCTGGGAAATCTGCAGCCACAAAGATGCAAAGATGGAGTCTATTCTAAAATCCACTTCCTATCCTCAATTTGCAAACCCATAAAGACAAACTTCTTTCTTTTTTTCTTCCAGATGAAATTTTTTCTTCTAGATGAAAATTCCTCATAATGCATATCATATGTTCATGGGCCTTAAAATAATTAATTTTCCACCTAAAGCTAAGAAACATTCCCTTCAATATATTTCAAATGTGAAAGTTCTTTTGCTCTTGGAGACTTTAGAGACCCAAATTTAGAAATCATGTTTATAGTGTGATAGTAACAATAGACAGCTAGAGGTCAGAGGAAAAATAGATTATATTTACAGAGCTCCAATTTTAATATATTCTATGAATATAAATATGACTTTTCACTGAAAATTGTCTTTGTTCAACTATTTCCACTACAATAAAAAAAACTTTATGATGATGAGCAATACAGATTATAAATATGTATAATATATTACCATAAAATGAATATAAATATACAAACAGTTTCTATATCTTTAAGATTTAAAGCCTAAGAGACCATATATTAAAGCATTTGTATAGGCCAGAAGATATTATACTGCCAGTAGGGCATTGCCTTGCAGATGGCAGACCTGGGTTCTATCCCCAACACTACATCACTCCTGAGCAATCACCAGGAGTGATCCCTGAGGACAGAGCCAGGACTTAGCCTTAAGCAGCAATGTGTAGTTCAAAAAGGAAAAAAAAGCATTTGTAGCTAGTTTATAATCTAATTTTCTCATTTTAGATCTAAATCAAAGTATCAAATTGAGAGACATGATTTTATGTTGTCATAATTTAATATTTTATTTTATAGCAAATATACTAAATTGAATGCTTTATTTTATTAAACATAATGACATGCAAAATAAGGCCAAAGGATAGTTAACCTGCCTTATTCACAGACTCCATATTTATGAATACCCTACTTGCTAAAATTTAAAATAATTTAATTAAAATATTTGTTTAATTAACAAAACAAATTATTTTAATTAAACAATTAAATTTAAAGCTATTTGCATTTTTAATCTTGAGGCAAAACTCATAACCTTTGTGGTCAATTGCAGACCTGAGAAGTGGTAAAATTTTTGAGTTGCTTAAATGTACACATTCCCAGATGAGGCTAAACAAGGCAATACTCTGCTTTTGTTTCAATTCTTATCATATAAAGCAATATCCTTTTCACTGTCAATTTAGTGCCACATTTTTCATGCTTGTTCTTTTGTTGGTGCTCACAGTGTTTAAAATGGGCCCCTAGCATGGTGCTTCATGAAGTGCTGTCCAATGTTCTCAAGTGCAAAGAGGCTATATTATGCCTTGCAGAGAAAATATATGTGTCAGTTCAACTCCTTTCATGCAACAACTTCTATTCCATATTGCATTGGTCCCACATCTTGGCCTCTTCTACCAGACTCTCACAAAGGTATCCAAGGTACCCTACCATATTAAACCAATAGGCCATTCAACATACAACAAAAACTCACAAAAATAACAGTGAGCACAAGAATCAATACAACCCCAAAATAAAAGTAACAGTAAGTCCAGGCCTAAGAACATATCCTATGATTCACCATTAGAGGGCCCACAGAAGTCACACAGGACCACCAAAGAGGAAGGCAATAGCCTTGAAAGGGAAAGAGGAGACAACCATCAACTGAGCCTCCTCAGAGTCCTACCTGGCAGTGAGGGGGACACTGATAGTGCACTGGAAGGACCCACCTCCAGAACCACCACAGCAGCATAGGAAAATAATGCAGGTCCTCACTACAAGGGAGTGGATAAAGAAAAGAGCCCTGAAGCCTCAACACAGAATACCCACATGCATAATCTCTCTAATAAATAATTTCAGAGATGAAATGGTGAGGATGTATAATGAGCTCAAAGAAACAGTGGAAAGAACATTCAATAAAATACAGGAGGATATTAAAGAAACAGTGGAATTGAGAGCCAATAAAATACCAAAGGAAATGAGAGCAGAAATAATAAAACTGCAAACAGAAGTGTCATTAGTAAAAAAAAATTTATAGATGAAATGAAAAACCTCAATAGGTGCCCTCAAGAGTAGAACGACAACAACTGAAGACAGAATCGGTGAGATGCAGGAAGCACTCAGGAGCAACAATAGATGGGGAAAGACCTCAAAGTAGCTCAGTAGTGGGCAACAGAGCATTGGAATGAATTCAAGAGGAACAATATAAGAATCACTGAGTCCCAGAGGGAGAGGGAGGCAACCCCAATGACATAGGAACAGTTAAAGACATCATTACTGAAAAAGCAGGCACCCAGATCCAAGGAGCCCGAAGGGTACCAGCTTAAAGAGACCCTAATAAAAAGAGTCTAATACATATCCTAATTAAAACAATAACTGCCATAAATAGAGACACAATACTGCAAGCAACAAGATCAAAGAAAAAAATTTCATACAAAGGAGCATTCCTTAGATTTACTGAAGACTTATCACACAGTTTGGTAATAAAAAAAAAACTCAGTGATATGAAGGTCTCACCACAAATACTTTACCCAGTTAGACTATCATTAATATTTCAAGGAATAATACACAACTTCATGGATAAACAACAGCTCAGAAACTTAGGTATGTGTGAGTGAAAGATAATTCCCATATTTTAAGCAAAATAAATCACTTGTCACTTGCCACTTGTCTTCCCATTGTTCATCAATTTGCTCAAGCAGGCACCAGTAATATCTTCATTCATTGGGAATGAGGTCCATTATTGTTACTGTTTTGGGCATATAGAATACAACACAGGTAGCTTTCCAGGCTCTGCCATGGCTGTAAATCATATCTTCAATAAACACTCCTGCTCCAAGAGGCGGGAATCAATGGGAAGTCGTCAGATGGAGGCGTGGTCGCCCTTTCCCCCCTCCATTTTGTCGAGCCTGGTGGCCCCAGGCTGCCCGCGGCCAGCATCCAGGGCCCGAAACGGCTGGGGAGGCTGGAGCTGGCCGCGCCGGGCCTAGCGACCATGGAACCCCAAGGAGGGCGATGGGCTTTGGGAGGGGCCCGTCACCTCGGAGGGTCCCGGAAGCAGCCGGATGAGACTCGCCCATCACACTAGCACCATTTTCGCTGTCAGACGCTGGGAAACTGCCTCACGACCAGAGGAACAGAGCAAAACCAGTTCGAGCCCAGGTGGTGGCTCCGAGAGGTGGGAATCACTGGGAAGTCATCAGATGGAGGCGTGGTCGCCCTTCCCCTCCATTTTGTCGAGCCTGGTGGCCCCGCCCAGGAGCTGCCCGCGGGCCAGCATCCAGGGCCTCGCAAATAGCTGGGGAGGCTGGAGCTCGGCTCGCGCCGGGCCTAGCTGACCATGGAACCCCGAGGAGGGCAGATGGGCTTTGGGAGTGGGCCCGTCGCCTCTGGGGGGGTCCCGGAAGCAGCCAGATGAGACTCGCCCATCACACTAGCCACCATTTTCGCTGTCCGGATGCTGGGAAACTGCCTCACGACCAGAGGAACAGAGCAAAACCAGTTAGAGCCCAGGTTGCGCGGCCGCTTGCAGCCGCGCAGTCCACTAAACTAGTAAAACAGTAATGTCTTTTAGTGCCTTGCATTCCACGAAGAGCAGGAAAGTTTGTTGGGAGGGAGATATAGAGAGGAAAGAAATGACATGCAGAACCCGCCAGGTCGTTGGGGGTGCGGGAGGGGAGGAGGGTGGGGACATTGGTGATGGGAGATGGGCTTGGGTGGAGGGTGCGTGTTGGAACCCTGTGGAACCAAGACTCTACATGAGCATCTTTCAATTAAAAAAAAAAGGTGGAATCTACCACAGACATGTGGGAATCAGAGGTTAGGTGACAGAGAAGGGAACATTGTGCTAATATTTGTCAAAAGTGATAATGTCAGCCTAGAACTGAGCATTGAATATAGGAGAAAAGATATACATGATAATCTCTAAATGTATGTATTGCAATCCACAATGTGTAAGAGAAGAGAGAAAGAAAGAGAGAGAGAAGAGATAAAGAACTTGCCATAGAGGCAGGCTGGGGAGGGGGAGGGAAGTGGGGACATTGGTGGTGGGAGATGGGCACTGGTGGAGGGATGGGTGCTGGAACACTGTATGACTGAAACCCAAACATGAACATCTTTGTAATTGTGTATCACATGGTGGTGTAATAAAATATTAAAAAAATAAATAAATAAAAAATAAACACTCCTCTGTTTCTTCTATTTGTTTCCCATGGAGGTCCTACATGGAAGTTGCTATTAGAGAATTTTCTTTTTTATTTATTTATATTTTTTTGCTTGGGGGAGGAAGCAGAATAAATAGGGGAATTTATATATGTGTATGTGTATCTTTTAATTGATCTCCAAAAATTACATCAACCTAGTCTCTTTTTAAAAGCTAATTATTTGCTTTTCTGGTGGGCATTTTGTGGGAGGGGCCTCAAAGCAGTTCTCAAAGGCCCTTTGGCCATTCCCAGCAATATTGAGGCCTATGGGTCAACATTGGCTCAGGCTCAGCAGAGCTGAATCATCCCACCAGCATCATCCCAGCAGTTCTTAGAGGGCCTCCAGAGCTATATCCAGTGATACTCAAGGTGCCACACGTTAGCTGGGATCAAACTTAGGTCCTAGAACATACAAGGCATGCACTCCTGACCTAGCTCCTAGACTAGGAGCTACGGAAAATTTTAGTCATAAAATTTCTCAGTTTTACAGGAATATGGAGAGACTCATATAATGGGCCCCACATGACTATCACCTATATTCAGTAATTTTCAATAATTAAGTAAGTGTTTTAACTGCTCTTATTTAATTCATTTTATAAGTATGTACCAAGCAATTGTCATATCCATTACCAAATTTCAGATACTGGAGATACAGGAGTGTAAAAGAGAAACAGACCTAAAAGGACTAGATGCTCACAAGAATTTACATCCTAGTAGTATATAAATAAATTTAAAAAAATTTAAAGCAAGTTTTGCTGACAGTCACCAGCAATTACTACTGTGGACATTTTGCTTCCTTTCTGTTGCAGGACTCCTAAGGGCCGCTGCATTAGCACTAAGGGGCCTAGGTGAGGGTGCAGGGAGGAATTATCTAAGGACATTTAACACTCCCTGCTTTCCATAACAATGGGAGGAAGGTCTGAGTTGCAGGGATATAAACAGCCGGTTCCGCTCGGCTCCTTCTCTTCCTGGTGGGATCCTCCCTGTGAGCGAGCTTTCCTTGGAAGTTTTACAGTGGTGGTCGCCATCTTGGCTACGTGGCTGGGGTTCAGCCTGGTCTAACGGGTTTTTCTTGCTGATTGTATGCCTGAACCTGTGATAAGTAAAGCCTTTTAAAACTGCCCGATCCGAGTTCATCCGTCGGCTTCAGGGTAGGGGACGCCCGGCACTGCGGGGCCGCGGAGCGCCCGACACCTTCATATAACACACAGTCCAATGAGGTAAGTGCACTTACAAACTATCCTCTTTTTACTGATGAGGGAATTGTAGAACAGAGGCTCAGTAACTTGTCCAAGTTCACCAGGCTACCAAATGGTGAAGATGGGATTTATATGGCTCCAGAAGTGTGCCTTTAACCTCTCTATGTTTTAGTAAGGCCCCTCTTTGAAATCACCTCAGCATATTTTGGATTCCTCTAATAATGATAAAAAAAAATTACAAAACCTGGTAGATATCTACTCCATAACACTTTTCTCCATTCTCTTCCAATAAAAAATTTTGAGCCAGGAGAATTTGCCAGTAGTTGGAATCTACCAGAAGAATGTGGGGACAGAGGCTAGTAAGATAGAGAAGGGATCAGTTCACCAATAATAGTTGGAAATGGACTAGATTAGAATTGAGTATTGAAAGTATGTAAAGGGATATACATGATAACTCCTCAGTGTATGTATTTCAATTCACAATATACAAAAGAAGAAAGCGAGAGAGAGAGAGAGAGAGAGAGAGAGAGAGAGAGAGAGAGAGAGAAAGTCCCTGCCATAGAGCCAGGCAAGGCGGGAGGAAAAAACTGGGTACACTGATGTTGGGAAATGTTCACTGGTAGAGGGATGTGTGCTAGAACACTGAATGACAAGACCAATTATGAACAGCTTTGTTCTATCTCACAGTCACTGGATCACTTGATCACTTGACATCCCGTTATTCATCAGTTTGCTCAAGCAGGCGCCAGTAACATTTCCATTTGACCCTATCACATCCGAGTGTAGCCCAATGGCATCTGGTTGCTTCAGAAATATGAAGAGCCTCAAACCATTCATTCAGGGTCTTGATGAAGAAGTCTGACCATCTTGTAGGTGGGCGGCCACGTGATCTTTTGACGTCCCATGGGATCCAGTCGGTAATGGCTCTAGTCCAGCGGTCATCTCCAAATTGCATTGCATGTCCAGCCCATCTGATTTTCTATGCCTTAACAAATGAGAGAGCATCCCTGACACTGGAACAGCGACGGAGGTCGGAACTCTTGGATTCCTTCTCTCACTTGAGTGAGGAGTGATATTCCAAGCATAGCTCTTTCGATTCCTCTTTGGGAGACATGAATAACGGTCTCATCTTGTTTTCATAGGTCCCAGGTCTCTGAGAAGCAGGTTAATGCAGGAACAATGGTGGAGTCGAATAAATGTGCCTGGAGCCGGAGGTTCTTTTGTCCTTTTAGCTATTTCTTCAATGCTCTTGAAAGCATTCCATGCTGCTCTCTTCCGCCTGGGCAGCTCAGGTTTTAGGTCGTTCATCATGTTGACTTCTCGACCTAGGTACACATAACTGCTGCATTCAGAGATGTTTGTTCCATTGAGAATGAATGGGGCTTCTGTAACTAATTCATTTTTCATGAACATAGTTTTGTTGAGATTCAACTGTAGACCTATCTTTCCACATTCTCTGTCAAAGTAGGCCAGCATTTGTGTCGCTTGGCTAATGTTTGGTGTTATTAGAACGATGTCATCAGCAAAGCGGAGGTGGTGTTGTTGCCGACTGTCTATCTTCACTCCCAAGAGTGGTTGGTTGTGCTGAATCCTTTTCAGAAGCCAGCTTGCTCACATGGTTGTTCTTCATCTAATGTTCTGCCAATTCTGTTCAGGATGACTCGAGTGAACATCTTGTAGATCACGGACAATAGGCAGATGGGGCGATAGTTGCCAATGTCGTGAATGTCTCCTCTCTTAAACAGTAGAACTGTCCTGCTGGTTTTCCATTGGGAAACAAGACAGGTAGCATGCATTCAGAAAGGTAGCGTGTGAAGAGCCGAGCTAGTGTATTGATGAGTACTGAGGGCAGATTCTTCAGGTGTTTGGGTCTGACTTTGTCTGGGCCTGGTGCTGTTCACTTCTTTACGTCACCAATGATCTGGCGTTGTCAACTTCACCAAAATATTGTGAGAATAAATAAGCAGATGGGTCTTTTTATTTTCATCTTAGAGATAAACCCACTCCCTTTCTCTATCTTACCTAGTTCTGTTTCTCAGTCTTCAATCATCTTGGCAGTTAACAACAAGGTTTCCCTTCCATACTACTGTGATCTCCAGAATATTCTTGGGAAGGGGAGAAATCTACTGTGTGAATGGCTTATTCCTCCTAAGAAGAAAATTAGTAACAACTGTTACAGTGGTGCACTATATTAAACATTTATATATAGTGCATGGTCTCATCGGATCTCCACCAAAATTAATTATCTTCTTGGTGAGTAGCCACATTTTACAAAAGATGAAACTTGGTTAAAATAAAGAACCCCATTAAAATATCATTCATATTTCCAAATCCCAGTGTGTGTGTGTGTGTGTGTGTGTGTGTGTGTGTGTGTGGGGCCAACCTATATAGGCCAAAATGTTAACCATTATCGTAAGCTAATGTTAACCATTATTGTAAGCTAATCAGGAAAAGTGGTGCTGAGAAAACTGGGCATTTACAAGTAAAAAAAGTGAATTTAGACCTCTGTCTATCACTATGCACAAAAATCAGATCAAAATGGATTAAAGATCTCAATATCAGACCTGAATCAATAAAATACATCGAAGAAAATATAGGAAAAAAATTCTAAGACATTGAACATAAAGACATTTTCAAAGATGAAAGACCACTAACAAAACAACTAGAAGAAAAGAATAAATGTGTGGGACTACACGGAACTAAAAAGCTTCTGTACCTCAAAAGATACAAAAACGAGACCAAGATACAAACGAGTCCACAGAATGGGAAAGAATATTCACCCAATATCTATCTAATAAGGGGTTAATATCCAGGATATATCAGACACTGGTAGAACTTTAAAAGAAGAAAACAGTCAGTCCCATCAAAAAATGGGGAGAAGAAATGAAACAGAAACTTCGACAAGAAGGAAATCCGAATGACCGAAAGACATATGAAAAAATGCTCATCATAATTGGTAATCAGAGAGATGCAAATCAAAACAACAATGAGATATCATCTCACACCACAGAGGCTGGCACATATCCAGAAGAGCAAAAACAAGTGCTGGCATGGATGCGGGAAAGGGGACACTCATCCATTGTTGGTGGGAATGTCGACTTTTTTGGAGAACAATATGGACATTCCTCCAAAGACTAAAAATTGAGCTCCCATTTGACCAAGCCATACCACTCCTGGGAATATACCCTGGGAATCCAAAAACACACAGTGGAAACACCATCCCCACGTTTGTGTTTATCGCAGCACTACTCACAATAGCCAGAATCTGGAAACAACCAGCGTGCCTGAGAACTGATGACTGGATAAAGAAACTTTGGTACATCTACACAATGGAATACTATGCAGCCGTTAGGAAAAATGAAGTTATGAAATTTGCCTATAAATGGATGGACATGGTGAGGATCATGTTGAGTGAAATTAGCCAAAAGGAAAGAGACAGATATAGAATGACTGCATTTATTTGTATGGCATAGATACATATATATATGTATATGTATATATATATGCATATATATAATGATACCAATATCCAAGATCAAACAAAACATGGATCAGGAGGTCTTTCCAAAGACCTTGTCTACCACAAGCATCTGGGAGTCGAAGGTTCAGTGGGACAGAGAAGGGAACAGTGCGCTAACAATTGTGAAAGTGATGATACTAGCCTAGAACTGAGTATTGAATACAGGCAAAATGATACACATGATAGCCTCTGAGTGTATGTATTGCAAGCCACAGGGTATAAGAGAAGGAAGAGAGAAAGAGAGAGAGAAAGAAAGAGAAAAGAGAGTAAAGAACTCTCCATGGAGGCAGGCTGGGGGAGAGGTGAAGGAGGAGGGGGGTCATTGGTGGTGGGAAATGGGCACTGGTGGAGGGACTGATGCTGAAACAATGTATGACCGAAACCCAGACATGAACATCTATGCAATTGTATCTCTCACGGTGTTATAATAAAATATTAAATATTTTTTTAAAATAAAAATAAATAAAAGATGGAAACTATCTTTTCTCTTTTTATTTTCTTTTTTTAATTTAGGTTTTGGTTTTGGTTCTGGAGCACATCTAGCAGTACTCAGCGCTTACTCCTGTTGAGTTTGGAGGACCCTATGGGATGCTGGGGATCAAAAGAAGGTAAGCTGCAGGCAAGGAAAGAATCTGTTGTACTATCACTCCAGCCCTGCCCGTTTTCTGAATTAACCAAATCTGCTTTCAGAGCCCCATGAAAATTAGCTGATTCTGTCTCAGATTGCCCTCAGTTAAAGTGTCCTGGGTTTCCTAGCAAACGTCCCATATGATTTACAAAGAGGAGAGGTACTGGAAAAGAAAAAGACTCAAGTATTTACAACACACTTCATCCACCACCAACACCTCTAGGAGAACATACAAATGACCACATAGATTGTGATTTCACTTTAGTCCTGCCTGGGGGATAATATGTCAGCAACTTTCACAGGTTTGAAAACTGTGCAAATAAAAGAGAGGCAAGGAGAGAGGAGTCTGCTCTTTACACCCACACGGCACGGTACACTTGAGTTGAGGGCCCCGAAAATTCCCCTAAGCTTTTTATCATTACATATCACTGGTATCACTCCACAGTTTAGTCAGCCAAACCATATCCTTTTCCAGCTTTAAATAAATTGCCTTTTGACAAACTGCACACAGACAAAATATCATGAAGTCCCCAAGTTGTAATCTCTACCCTGTTTTTGTACTGAGATGAGTAAGATTTTCCTATTTGGTTTGTAAGTCCGTAAACAGCAGATCTATAGGACATAGAAATATCTTTAGTATGTTTGCCTCACTCTTGTAATAGATTCAGTTTTTAATCATTGCTTTTGCCTACTACAGAATTTTCAAAGTGTACTAAAGAAAGTTGTTGTGTATTTGGGTTTTTTCAAAGAAATTAACACCTTGAAAATGGCTTTTATCAAATAAATTATGTGTGCAGGCTGGTGAGGGTGTAGAGGTAAAAGGAATTCTTGTGCACTACTGGTGAGATCACATATTACAGCAACCACTGTGAAAAACAATATGAAGATGCCCTTAAAACCTAAAAAAGAGGGGGCAGAGAGGTAAACAGCAGGCAGGACACTTATATTATGTGCAGCCAATGCTAGTTCAATCCCTGGCACCCCAGATGGTCTCCTGAGCATTACCAAGAGTGATCCCTAAGTGCAGAACCAAGAGTAAGCCCTGAGCATAGCTGGATGTAGTCCCCAAACAAAAATACTAAAAATAGAAATACCATGTGCCCCAGTAATACTAATCCTAGTTATCTATCCAAATACAAAGAATATGAAAATAATAATTTTATATGTATACATATATACATGTGCACCCTTGTTCATTGCAGTGATATTTACAGTACCCAAGATTTGCAAACAATCTGCACATCCATCCTCACCAAACAATAACTTGCTCCTTGGGAAAACATGGTTGTTACTGGGGAGGGAGAATAAGAGAAAAGAGTTGAGGCGTAATTCTAATAATAAAATGACACTACAACTTTGGTGATGAGTAGGGGACTTATATGGGCATTGGGTGTGGTTTGCTCCCCAAAATATATGTAGTATTGTACACCACTGTATCACTGTATCACTGTCTTTCTGTATATCATCAATTTTTTCGAGTGGGCACCAATAACATCTCAATACATCCTGTCACATGAGAGATAGCCAAAGGGCATCATCCCGCTCCAGGAACATAAAGAGCCTCAAACCATTGCATCAGGTCATGGGAATGAGGTCTATAATTGTTACTGGTATTTGGCATGTCAAATACTACATGGGTATCTTGCCAGGCTCTGCCATACGGGTGACATACTCTTGTAGTCACCTCTGATCTCCAGCATTTATTGATGAGCTGTGCGGCGCAAGTGGCAGCGCAAACCGGGCTGTGATAGGCTCTTCTGCTGGGTGGAGTTCTGACAAGAGGGAAGTACAGATGTGGTAAATGGCAGCCCCCATGGAGTGGGGGGGGGGGGGTTTGTCTAGCTAGTGCGTGTGAGTCTCTGGATCGGCATACCTGGGCTGGCCTTGAAAAAGGCTGCTGCAGGGTGGGTCACTGATGAGCTGGGCTGTGATCAGCTCTCTGCTGGGTGGAGCTCTGAGGAGAGGGGAGTCCACATGTGGAAAATGGTGGCCCTCATGGTATGGGGGTTCCTCTGGCTTCTTGCAAGACTCTGCTAGGGTGGCAGGCCAGGGCTAGAACCCGTCATCCCTCCCTCCCAGATGCCTTGTGATCAGCAGACTCACACACACAGGGCAGAGCTGCTACTTGCTCTTCCCTGTGCCCTGCTGCCCTGCTGATTGTAAACCAATGACAAATAAATGCTTTTAAAAGTGTTAAAGTGGGCTTTTTTCCAGTCTTGAGAAGCCAGTGTTCTGTCTTGAATACTGTGTCTCTCTTTTTTCTCTACCCTCAAGTCTCTCTAAGTTTCTGTAAGTAAAAACTATTTTCCTACACACAAAAAAAATGTTAAGGTGATCAATTTTGTGAAGTTGGGGTTGGATTCTCAGTCCAACAAATATGAAAACAAAGGTGGTCATTTTACAGTCTCATTATGATAGCAAAATTCTAATTGTATTTAGGGGAGAAAATGAACATAGTCAAAAGATGTAAGATAGTCACTTTCACCAAATTTATAATAAACATTTAAACAATTTCATTTATAGGCTATAGAAAAGTTGGACTGGAGCACAGTGGTTAGGATGCTTGTCTTGCACATGGCCAACCTGGGTTCAATCCCCAATCCCCTGATGATCTCCTGAGCCTACCAGGAGTGATCCCATGACTATAGAGCCAGGAGTAAGCCTTGAGCATCACTGAGTGTGGCAAAAAAAAATTTTTAAATAGGCCAGAGAGAACCCAAACTTCATGAGACACTAAAAAATGCTTAACAATCATTAATTTTAGCCAAAGTCAAATAACAGTTCAGATCATCTTTCTGTGCTATGTAAGATTATGCAGATTTTGAAGAGAATAAAGTCACTAATACTTTATTCAGCTAATATTAATCTTATGTTCAAGAATATATTTAAGATGAGATTTAGAGATAGAAAGTTAAATATATAGTTACAAATAACACTATACCCATTAAGGTTATCTACCAATCAAAAAGGCATTTGGGGCCAGAGTGATAGTACAGTGGGGAGAGCATTTGCATTGCATGCAGCCAACCAGGATTTGATCCCCAACATCCCATATTGTCCCCCATACACTACCAGGAATAATTCCTGAGTGCAGAGCCCAGAGTAACCTGGACATCACCAGGTGAGACCAAAAAGAAAACAAAAGGCATCTGTCATAGAAGTGTGTATAACACCTTGCCCAGCTAACGAAGCTGTTGAGATAGAAAACACAAACACAACATGCAAAGACTGGCAGCTCCTGGCCCAGTAAGCTAGTGCCTGCTCTAAGAACAGCAAGAGAAGCATAAGCACGCTGCCCAGTGCCTCATAGAGCCTGGTACATGGCAGGAACAAAGTATTTGTTCACAGAAAACAATGGGTTTTAACCTATTCATTTCTTAGGGAGAATTTTAAAAAAAATTTGAACTTCCTGAGTGTGTCAGAGGCAACAGTGCTGAACACATTTCACAGCCCAATTTTGGTTTTATACTTTTTACAGATTTCCTATTTGAAATGATTACACTACTCTTAAAATTAGTGTTACAAAAGTTGCTGAGTTTATTTTCACGTCTCTTGTGTATGCATTTTACTTTCAGTTTTCACTTAATGAGATGCATGTCTTCATAAATACACATTAATTCTCATACCGCAAGAGAACCAGGTGCTTTCAGAATGATTGTATTCTCTATTTGTAGAGCACTTTAGCATCTTCAATCACTTCTATACTCTTTAACTCCTTGAATGCAACCCACAACCTTGAGTGGAAAGACTGCTCTTTTTCAAATGGAAAATGAGACACAGAGGCACTCTGAGAAGCAGTGTCTGCAGCAGTGTCACCAAGAAGTGACAAAACTGGGACTGGAATCTGGGCATACAACCAAAATAACAAAACTACAACCACAAATCAATAACATATTTTTATGATTTTTTATGCTTGTATGATTTTTATACTTTCCTTTGTACAATAAGGGTCTATTGGCTACCTACCTCTATGTGATATAAAATGGAAAAGACTTTAAATCACCAACTCCATAGGCTTCTCCAAGAGTCCTATCTCTTTCCTTCCCCTCCCCACCTTCTGGTTCCAGTGGCTCACTGGCCTTTTCCTCTTAAACTGTTAAGAGTTAATATGGCATCAGCCCGAAGTCGCAGCACGATGATGCAGGCAGAGTGCTAATGGTACATCAAATTTGCAGGCATCTCCCTGATACTGATACTGATCCCTGATAGTATACTGGATACTGAAGGATCAGCTAGGGAAGGACAGTTCTGCTCTGTTTAGAAAAAACGATTCTGGAATACAAGGAAAGAATACACTTCCTGACACACCGGTGACTTTCCCCCACTGTGTATCTCATCATCTTGGAGGTGATTTTGTACCTTCTGACTGTGACCCATTGACCCTCTCCCTGCTCACCTACCAGTGAAATTCTCACTAGGTTTTTGGTTGATGAAGGAGCTTTCCAGAGACCTGAAAATACTGACATTCTGTATTCAAACTGTCTCCTTCCTAAAACATTCTCAATTAAGTCTCATTCTGTTGTTAAATGCTGTTCACTCAGTATTTTTAAAGAGGGGTATTGTTAGAATAAACAATATGGGGAGTTTCTATTGCCCTATGATGAATATGGTTACTCGAGCATTCTAAAAAAGGCAAGAACAACAGAGAAGCCACATACTTAAATGAAGCCCTGGAGAAAAGATGGTCCATAGAATACTCAAAAGGGGAGGATTATCTCTCACAGAGCCCTCTAAAATCAGTTTTGCTACAAAGAGTTTAATCAATATCATTGACTCCTGAAGAGATAATACTGATTTGTTATTTTTCTGCCTTTCCAGAATGACACCACTATATCACTGTCTTCCCATTCATCATCAATTTGCTCGAGCGGGCACCAGTAACATCTCCATATGTCCTGTCTCATGCTAGTAGAGCCCAAGGGCATCTGCTTGCTCCAGGAACAAAAAAGAGCCTCAAACCATTCCATAAGATCATGGGAATGAGGTATATAATTGTTACTGGTATTTGGCATGTCAAATACGACACGGTAGCTTGCCAGGCTCTGCCATGCGGGTGACATACTCTTGTAGTCACCTCTGATCTCCAGCATTTATTGGTGAGCTGTGCGGCCACAAGTGGCACAAGCTGGACTGTGATAGGCTCTTCTGCTGGGTGGAGTTCTGACAAGAGGCAAGTCTAGATGTGGTAAATGGCAGCCCCTATGGAGTGGGGGGGGAGGTCGTCTAGCTTCTTGTGAGGCTCTGCTGGGGTGGCAGGCCAGGGCTAGACCCACCATCCCTCCCGGGTGCCTCGTGAGTGGCTGGGCACAGGAGAGCTGGTAGCAGCCCTGCCCCATGTCTGTGAGTCTCTGGATCAGCATACCTGGGCCGGACTTGAAAAAGACTGCTGCAGGGTGGGTTTCGATGATCCAGGCTATGATAGGCCTTCTGCTGGGTGGAGTTCTGACGAGATGTGGAAAAGAGATGTGAATGAGAGACTCACAGACATGGGGCAGAGCTGCTACCAGCTCTCCCTGTGTCCAGCCGCTCACAAGGCACCCAGGAGGGATGGCGGGTTCTAGCTCTGGCCCATCACCCCAGCAGAGCCTCACAAGAAGTTAGATAACCACCCCCACTCCTTGGGGCTGCCATTTTCCAGTATGACATAAATTCATTTTAATATGAATAATGTTAATTTAATTAATTAATAAGATCAATAAGGTAAATATGAATAATTAATACATTACCCCAAAAGTCTCAATAAGACTTTTTTTTCTTCGGGGTTGGAGGTTAAGGGGCGGAGGAACCACAGGGCCAGAGAGATGATCCCCCAGGGTTAGGTGGGTATAGACCAGCAAAAAAAAGATTGATTTCAGTTCAGTGTATCAGTGTGTGACTTCACAAAAGGAGAGATAGAGAGAGAAAGAGTGAGAGAGTGAAAAGGGAGAAAGAGAGAGAGATATCTTTCTTTCGCCGGTTGGTACCCCAACTGCAGAACCAGAAGTAAACCCTGAACGCTGCTTGTTTGTGTGTGGACCCAAAGCCACAGCATTTTTTTAATTCAGTAAATGTTGAGCTGCTGATGAAGATGTTGATGTTGCTGGTGAGGTCGGATTCTAAGCGAATCTGAGAAAGGTCAAGAAGAGCTTTCAAGTGTTTCATAGAGACCCACAAAGAAGTCTCTATGAAACACTTCTGAGCCAGTAGAGCACCCACAAAAATGGTTGAGTAGAGCTCTCCGTGAACCATTTGGGAAATAGCTCCCAAGACCTTTTCTTCTACGTGGAAAATGAATTATTCTGTGGATGAAAAATTTTAACACCTATAACAAAATCCTGACTACATTACCCAAAACTCAAACCATCACCTGCAAAGATCTCCCCAAATACCTTTGCATAAATATTTCGTTTTTCTATAAGTCTGACGTTTAATCTAGGACTTCAGGGCTCTCGTTGGCCCCAGTTTGTCATCATCCCCACATCTGATCTACCACTAAACACTGACATCTTCCCTTTCAAATGGAATTTGTTTTATTCCTGGTCATCTAAGTCCTTTTCACTTCCCCTCTGATTACAGCACAATGTAAGATGGAGTTACCTGCCTTAAATTCAGTGGTTTCCTACTTTGAGTGAACCTAGAGAAATTTTTTAATATTCTGTATGCAGTTTACCCCCAGAAAGTCTAACTTAAATGGATTGTGGCATAGCCCTGGCATTTGGGTTTATTTGCTTAGCTCTTTTTTTTTTTTTTTTTTTGGGTCACACCCGGCGATGCTCAGGGGGTTACTCCTGGCTCTGCACTCAGGAACTACTCCTGGCAGTGCTCCGAGACCATATGGGATGCCGGGATCGAACCCGGGCCGGCACAGGCCAGCCGCGTGCAAGGCAAATGCCCTACAAGCTGGGCTATCGCTCCAGCCCCCTGCTTAGCTCTTATAAAAATACAAATAGCATGATCACTTGATCACTTGAATCCCGCTATTCATCGATTTGCTCGAGCGGGAGTCAGTCACATTTCCATTCAGGTTTCCTCTGGCTTCCCACGAGGCACTGCTGGGGTAGCGGGCCAGGGCTAGAACCCACCATTCCTTCCGGATGCCTGGTGATCAGCTGGGCACAGGGAGAGCAAGTAGAAGCTCTGCCCCGTGTGTGTGAGTCTCATATAATATTACAAATATATCACTAGATCACTAGACATCCCGTTGTTCATCCATTTCCTTG
Organism: Cryptotis parvus; assembly: GCA_021461705.1. Lineage (NCBI taxonomy): Eukaryota > Metazoa > Chordata > Mammalia > Eulipotyphla > Soricidae > Cryptotis > Cryptotis parvus. Next base: position 33,039 of record JAJIBD010032625.1, on the reverse strand, counting down.
AGTGGGAGCCAGTAACATTTCCATTTGACCCTATCAGGTGCCACTGTAGCCCAATGGCATCTGGTTGTTTCAGGAATATGAAGAGCCTCAAACCGTTCGTTCATGGTCTTGATGAAGAAGTCTGACCATCTTGTAGGTGGGTGGCCACGTGATCTTTTGACGTCCCATGGGATCCAGTCGGTAATTGCTCTAGTCCAGCAGTGTCTCCAAATAGCATTACATGTCCAGCCCATCTGATTTTCGATGCCTTGGCAAATGAGTCAGCATCCCTGACTCTGGAACAGCGACGGAGGTCAAAACTCCGAATTCCTTCTCTCACTTGAGTGAGGCATGATATTCCAAGCATAGCTCTTTCTATTCCTCTTTGGGAGACCCGAATAGCATTCTCATCCTGCTTTTGTAGGGCCCAGGTCTCTGGGGCGTATGTCAATGCAGGGAGAACGGTGGAGTCGAAGAGATGTGCCCAGAGCTGGATGTTCTTTACCTTTTTAGATATTTCTTTGATGTTTTTGAAGGCATCCCATGCTGCTCTCTTCCTCCTGTGCAGCTCAGGTTTTAGGTCGTTCATCATGTTGACTTCTCGACCTAGGTACACATAACTCCTGCATTCAGAGATGTTTGTTCCATTGAGAGTAAATGGGGCCTCTGGAACTAGTTCATTTCTCATAAACATAGTTTTGTTGAGATTCAGCTGTAGACCTATCTTTCCACATTCTTGGTAGAAGTCAGCCAGCATTTGTGCCACTTGGCTGATGTTTGGTGTTATTAGAACAATGTCATCAGCGAAGCAGAGGTGGTGTAGTTGCAGACCATCTATCTTCACTCCCATTCCTTCCCATTCTAATTGTTACATGATATTCTCAAGGGTGGCACTGAAGAGTTTATTAAAATGTTCCGAGCACAGTTTTTCTTACTTGAAAACCTCCTCTTTACTGGTACCCACAGCTCTCTTTACTCTGTTCTGTGGATCACCCAGCACAATCCATCCCTTCCAAAAGAAACAAATTTTACCTAGAATTTCAGGGCTCAGACCCAACTCAAAAAAGAACCTGGGCAACATTTCCTGATATTTCACCTGCTCTTAGAGGATAAGAGTAGACATTGTGACATAGTACTAATGCTTCATATTCTTTATAGTTCCCACTTTCCCTTCTCTTTTGTTGTTGTGGTGTACCAGTGGTTCATGTGATGCCAAGAAACCCGCAGAGCTGGGGGATTCCCATGTGGCAGCGATGTGGGGTTATGCTGGAGCTGGAGCCTGTGGTCTCATACAGACAAGGCAGTTGCTCTGCCCGGAGCCATAAGCCCTGGCCCCTAATTACAGTCTTCAGACAACCTTCCTGAAATTCAAAGACATTTATATCTAAAGACATTTTATGTCTTTGGATCCCAAAACAAGAAGACAGAGTTTGTACACTTATTGAGTAGGAAACTGAAAGCCAGTTGAAAGTCACTCAGTAAGCTAGTCTCACAGACTGGTGTCATCCCTCAAATAACTGCTCTGGTATGCTAATTCCCGGCAAAGGTCTTCCCTACCCTTGCTCTCACATTGCCTTTGAAGGAGAAGGAGTCATCAGCACTCTCGGTCTTCTAAGCCCAACAGGAACTAGGTGCTACAATCTCTCAAGAAACTTGTAATGAAAAAATAAAGACTGCACACAATGAAAAGATGACACAAGTTGTCTTAAACTTGATCACTTGTCATTCTGTTATTCATCAATTTGCTCGAGCAGGCGCCAGTAACATTTCCATTTATCCCTGTCATGTGCCAGTGTAGCCTAAAGGCATCTGCTTGCTCTAGGAAGCAACATAGGAATATGAAGATCCTCAAACTGTTCGTTCAGGGTATTGACGAAGAAGTCTACCATCTTGTAGGTGGGCGGCCACATGATCTTTTGACATCCCATGGAATCCAGTCAGTAATGGCTCTAGTCCAGCAGTCATCTCCAAGTCGCATTATATGTCCAACCCATCTGATTTTCAACGCCTTGGCAAACAAGACAGCGTCCCTGACTCTCCATGGTCAAAGGTCAGAACTCTGGATTCCTTCTCTCACTTGAGTGAGGCATGATATTCCAAGCATAGCTCTTTCGATTCCTCTTTGGAAGACCCGAATAGCATTCTCATCCTGCTTTCATAGGGCCCAGGTCTCTGAGGCATAGGTTAATGCAGGGAGAATGGTGGAGTCGAAGAGATGTGCCTGGAGCCGGAGGTTCTTTGTCCTTTTAGCTATTTTTTTGACGCTCTTGAAGGCGTTCCACACTGTTCTCTTCTTTCTATGCAGCTCAGGTGCTAGGTTGATCATCATGTGGAGCTCTCGATCTAGGTAAACAAAACTGTTGCATTCAGAGATGTTTGTTCCATTGAGAGTGAATGGGGCCTCGGGAACTAGTTCATTTTTCACGAACATAGTTTTGTTGAGATTCAGATGTAGACCTATCTTTCCACATTCATGGTTGAAGTCAGTCAACATTTGTGCAGCTTGGCTAATGTTTGGTGTTATTAGAATGATGTCATCAGCAAAGCAGAGGTGGTGTAGTTGCTGACCGTCTATCTTCACTCCCATTCCTTCTCAATCTAATTGTAGCATGATGTTCTCAAGGGTGGAGCTGAACAGTTTTGGTGAAATGGTATCACCTTGCCAAAGCCCTCTCTTTTCATCAATAATCACTTCCTTGTAGAATGGTACCTGTAACACCTGTAACACCGTGCCCCTCGAGGTGTTACAGGTGTGGCTGCAGTGCCCAGTTGTGTCGGCACATGACAGACAGGAGACAGGCTTGTCTAAACCCAGGGCTCTGCCGTGTGGGCCTTGAATGGCTGATGGTCTGACATAGAAAAAGATTGGGTCCCCTGGGATGAACCCAGAGCTACGGCAGAGCCTGGCAAGCTACACGTGGTGTATTTGATGCACCAAAAACAGTAACAATAATGGAGCCCATTTCCAATGAATGGAGATGTTACTGGCACCAGCTGGAGCAAATTGATGAACAACATGAAGACAAGTGATACAAGTGATACAAGTGTAGAATGGTGAGATCCTGGTGGTGAATCTGTAACACAGCTCACGAAAGATCTTGATGTATTGGGTTTGAACGCCCTGTTTGGCTAGGGCTTCAATGACCACTTTAGTCTCAAAAGAATCAAAGGCTTTCTTTAAATCAATGAATGTTAGACAGATCAGCATCTTAAACTCCCTACAAACGCCAATGAGCTTGGTTACCGTGTGGATATGGTCGATTGTGCTGAATCCTTTCGGAAGCCAGCTTACTCGAATGGTTGTCCTTCATCTAACCTTCTGCCAAACCTGTTCAGGATGACTTGAGTGAACTGTGTTTAAGTTGTCTCAAACACAGTCATATACAAAATACTTGGGATACAGCTGACACTTGGAGAGCCAGACCTGTCATTTTCTACTGTGTCACATATGTGTTGGGGGGTTGGAAAAAGGAGTTGAGTAGGTCGGGGGAGAGGTGGGCTTTGAACAGAAAGGGGATGGAAAAGCATGAGTCAAAGAAAGATATACCCTGTCCTAGCTAGAAAAATGACAGTCATGTATGAGAACGCAAACATGGCCCAATGAGGTGTGTTGGTCTAGCAGGGGTTATCCTACCAGTCAGCATCCTGACAGCAGCTCGACGAGTGCAGGCAATTGGCAAATGTTACAAATCCATGAAGGGGGTTTTATTAAAACAAAGCAACAAGAATCCATGGAAATGGTGCTCTTCTTCAGGACTGTGCTGAGCCTCAGTTTCCCAATGAATCCCAAGTACAACCCATCCCTGTTTCATTTCCTTCAGCTAAGCCATAATTTGAACCCAGGCTCCAATGTGGGAAATAGCAACATAGTAAAACAAATGATCTGAAAAGCACCAGAAAATTCTTCCATGAAAGTAAAAAAAAAAAAAAAAAAGAGGTTGGGGTGGGGCTCCTGAGCAATGCTTAATGGCGTTTCCCAGCAAATACTCAACCCAGTTAAGCAGGTAAATTGGTCCAGTGCTGGGAGAGTCTGGTGCTGATAACGAACCCCAGCACCTCCGCTTACAAAGCATGTGCTCCATCCTTTGTGTTATTTCTCTTGCCTGAAAGAGAAAAAATTAAGGCTTTTTAAAAATTATTTTATTGAATCACCCTGTGATACAGTTAGAAGGCTGTTTGTGATTGATTTCAGTCATGCAGTGTTCCAACACCCTTCCCTTCACCAGTGCACATATCCTACCACCAATGTGCCTTCACCCTCCTGTCACATCCCCAGCCTCCACACCCCTGTCTGTCTCTACGGAGGCACTTTCCTTTTTATCCCTCTCTCCCTCTCTTTTGGCATTATGGTTTGCAGTACAGGTACTGAGAGGTTATCATGTTCGTCCCTTTACCTACTTTCAGCAGGCAGTTTTTTTTTAATTTTTTATTATACCACTGTGAGATATACAGTTACAAAAGTGCTCATATTTGGGTTTCAGTCATACATTGTTCCAGCACCCATCCCTCCACCAGTGCCCATTTCCCTCCATCAATGTCCCACGATTTCCGCCCCTCCCCCCAGCCTGCGTCTATGACAGGCAATCTTTTTTTTTTTTGTTTTTTGGGTCACACCTGGTGATGCTCAGGGGTTACTCCTGGCTCTGCACTCAGGAATTACTCCTGGCGGTGCTCAGGGGACCATATGGGATGCCGGGATGGAACCCAGGTCGGCTGCTTGCAAGGCAAATGCCTTACCTGCTGTGCTATTGCTCCGGCCCCTATGTCAGGCAATTTTCATTACTCCCACACATTTGCAGTAGGTTCTACTCACTGACAAGACCTCCTGATACATGTTTTGTCTGGCCTCTGATATTGGTATCATGCTATTTTTTTATATCCCTCAAATAAATGCAGTCATTCTCTATCTTGTCCTTTTCCCTTTGTCTAATTTCACTCTGCATGATCCTCTCCATATCCATCCATTTATAGGCTTTTATAACTTCATTTTTCATAACTTCATTTTTCAAAACTTCCAAATTCCATAACTTCATTTTTCCTAACAGCTGCATAATAGTCCATTGCGTAGATGTACCAAAGTTTCTTTATCCAGTCATCAGTTCCTGGGCACTCTGGTTGTTTCCAGATTCTGGCTATTGTGAATAGTGCTGCTATGAAAATAGAAGTGCAGATGATGTTTCTGCTGTGTGTTTTTGGCCTCCCAGGAGGCAAGGAGTGGTATGGCTGGGTCAAATGGGAGCTCAATTTCTAGTCTTTGGAGGAATGTCCATATTGTTTTCCACAAAGGCTGTACCAGTCGACAATCCCACCAACAATGGATGAGAGTCCCCCTTTCCCCCACATCCATGCCAGCATTTGTTGTCCTTGCTCTTTTGGATATGTGCCAGTCTCTGTGGTGTGAGATGATATCTCATTGTTGTTTTGCATCTCTCTGATGATTAATGATTATGAGCATTTTTCATATGACTTTTGGCCATTCAAATTTCTTCCTTGCTGAAGTTTCTGTTAATTTCTTCTCCCCCATGTTTTGATGGGGTTGACTGTTTTCTTCTTTGTAAAGTTATACCAGTGCTTGATATATCCTGGATATTAACCCCTTATCAGATGGATATTGGTGAATATTTTTTCCCATTCTGTGGGGCTGTCTTTGTATCTTGGTCACTGTTTCTTTTGAGGTGCAGAAGCTTTTAGTTTCATGTAGTCAACATGCAATTTTTATCCAAAGCGATCATTTACCACTATCTTTGTCATAGTGGTCCTTCCCTTTAACCCAACTGTCTTTTCTCCAAGCAGTTGAGGCAGGCTACCCCCTTGTTCCACTATCCTTGGATATTAATTTCATGTTGTTTTATCACACTGCACAAATGAGTGCAATCATTCTGTCTCTGCTTCTCTCTTTCTAACTCAGAAGAATACTCAGAAGAATACTCTCCATGTACATCAATTTATAAGCAAATTTCATCACTTCATTTCTCCTAACAGCTGCAGCATATTCCATTGTGTAGATGTACCACAGTTTCTTCAACTGAGAAAAAAAAATTTAATTGAGCCAAATGACTGCATAGAACAAAAAGCAGATCACCTCAAGATATTTTCTCTGCATTCAACCTCTCTGTTATCATTCAGGTAAGAACTCAGAAAGACACAGGACCTCAAAAAAGATAAAAGATTTGAGTCTGATCCTGATGCATCAAGTTCAGTTCTTCAATGGACCCTGGCGCTTGTACTTCAAAACTTTCTCCAGTTTGTGACCTCCTTTCTGTCTGTCCTGTGATGGAATAGTTCTTTCTGTCCAGGTAAGAATCACATCTTTTTATTTCAAAATCCCAGAGGCTAAACAGGCTGGGTCACTGTGAGTACTTGATAAATCGTTATTCCTTATTTTTCTTATATGCTGAGGAAACTTGAGCAATTTAGGTCCCTTTGCTTTTTGTCTTAAAGGAGGAAATTTTTTTATTGTATCTCCTTGAGATATACAATTACACAGATGTTCATAATTGGGTCTTAGTCATACAGTGTTCCAGCACTCGTCACTCCACCAGTGCCCGTTTCCCAACACCAATGTCCCACTTTCCCTCCCATTCACCCCCACCTGCCTCTATAGCAGGCACTTTTCTTTTCCTCTCTTATCTCTGTCTCTCTCTTCTTCTCTCTGTCTCTGTCTCTCTCTCTCCCTCCTCTTACATGTTGTGACTTGCCTTACAGACATTTAGGGTTTATCATATGTCTCTTTGTGTATATTCATTGCTGAGTTCTAGTCTGGCATTACCATTTTCCACAATTAGTAGAACAGTGGTATATATTTATATCCAATTCATGAATGCAGTTATTCTGTCCTTTGCCTTCTGACAAATTTCTTTCAGCACAATCATCTCCATGTCCATCCATTTGCAGGTAAATTTTATGACTTCATCTTTTCTGACAGCTGCATAGTATTTCATTCTGTAGATGTACCAGTTTCTTTATCAAGTATTCTGTTCTTGGGCACTTAGGTTGTTTCCAGATTCTGGCTATCATGAATAGAGCTGTGATGAATATAGAAGTGAAAATAACATTTCTGCTGTGTGTTTTTGGGTCTCCAGGGTATATTCCCAGAAGTGGTATTGCTGGGTCAAATGGGAACTCAATATCTATTTTTTTGGAGGAATGTCTATATTGTTTTCCAAAATGGCTCGACCAGCTGGCACTTCCACCAACAATGGATGAAGAGTCCCTTTTCCCCCCATCCATGCCATCACTGGTTGTTCTTTCTCTTTTGGATGTGTGCCAGTCAGTCTCTGTGGTGTGAGATGATACCTCATTGTTCTCTTGATTTGCATCTCCCCGATGAATAACAATTAAGAGCACTTTTTCATATGGATTTCGACATTCCGATTTTTTCTTTTTTGGAAATTTCTGTTCATTTCTTCTCCCTATTTTTTGATGGGGTTGACTGTTTTCTTCTTGCAAAGTTCTACCAGTGCCTGATATGTACTGGATATTAACCCCTTATCAGATTGACTTTGGCTGAATATTCTTGTCCAAATGTGGTCTGTCTCTGTATCTTGGTCACTGTTTCTTTTGAGGTGCAGAAGCTTTTGATTTTAAATAATCAAAAAAAAATGATAATCCCATTTATTTATCCTAGCTTCCATTTGTTTTGTCAGTGGTGTTTCGTCTTTTTAAGATGCCTTTAGCTTCAGTGTCATAGAGAGTTTTTCCTGTTTTCTTTGATGTACCTTATAGATTCATGTCTGTTGTTGAGATCTTTAATCCATTTTGATCTGAATTTTGTGCATGACATTAGAGGGGAGGTCTAAGTTCATTTTTTAGACGTAACTGCCCAGTTTTCCCAGCACTATTTGTTGAAGAGAATTTCTTTGTTCCACTTAATATTTTTACTGCTTTATCAAAGATTAAGTGATCGTATATTTGAGAGTGTGTTTCATAATATTCAGTTCTATGCCATAGGTCTATAGGCCTGTCTCTGTACCAATGCCATGCCATTTTAATTATGACTGCTTTGTAGTAGAATTTGAAGCTGGGGAACATGATACCTCCCATCTTCTTTTTCCCATGGATTGCTTTAGCTATTCATGGGGGTATTTTATTCCATACAAATTTCAGGAGTGTTTGGTCAATTTCTTTGAAGAACGTTATGGGTATAGGGACTGCATTGAATCTGTATAAAGCTCTATGAAGTATTACCATTTTAATAATGTTATTTCTCCCAACCCATGAGCAGAGAAGGTGTCTCCATTTCATCAGGCCTTCTTTTATTTCTTCTTTTATTGCAACATTTTGTAGTTTTCTTTGTAGAGATGCTTTAAATTCTTAGTCAAACAGATTCCTAGTTATTTGATTTTTTCTGTGGAGCATTTCTGAATGGGATCGTTTCTTTATTTATTTTTTTTTTTATTATACCACCGTGAGATATATGATAACAAGGATGTTCACAATTGGGTCTCTGTCATACAAATTTCCAGCACCTAGCTCTCCACCAGTGCCCCACTCCGACCACCAATGTCCCAACCCTCCCTCCTACCCAGCCCCAGCCTGCCCCTCTAGTAGGCACTTTATCTTTCTCTCTTTCTATCTCTGTTTCTGTCTCTGTATTTCTCTCTCTTCTCTTACACTTTGTGTCTTGCCTTACGGTTTATGATGCAATTATCTATGTGTATATTCAGTAGTGAGTTCTAGTGTGACATTACAGTTCGTCATTCCCTATCAACCTCCCCAGTTTGTTACAACTACAATGATCATTATGGTGTACAGATGTGAAAGATGCTGAGAAGGATCTGGCCCTGGCCTATGTTGTTATCTAAGCCTCTTGCGTGGCTGCACACTGTCACAGCTGTGAGTCTGGTCTGTCCCTTGTCCGATTCATCTGGTTGCGGAGGCTGCAAGCCCACAGTCACACCCACTGGCATGAGAGGGAGGAGCCCAAATCCCCGCTCCAATTCCAGTCAGTGCGCGGCTTCCCCCACATGACTGCTTTACCCTAAGAGCTATGTTGGTCTTGGCCGGGAACCAGAGATTCCTCAGAGACTCCCTGGGCTGCTCCATGTGGGCTGTGCAGCACAGCTGTGCATCTGGTCTGTCCCTTGTCCAGTTCATCTCTATTGGTACTGTTTTTGGCACATGGAATACACCACAGTTAGCTTGCCAGGCTCTGCCATGGCTCTGGGTTCATCCCAGAGGCCCAGTCTTTTCCTATGCCAGACCATTTACCATCCAGGGCCCATGGGGAAGAGCCCTGGAGTGTAGACAAGCCTATCTCCGGTCTGCCACCTGCTAACGCAGCCGGGCACTACACCCACACCTGCAACACCTAGAGGGGCAGGTGGCCGGGATCATTTCTTTAATGCCCCTTTCTTCTCTTTTGTTATTCACATAGAGGAAAGCCATTGACTTTTGGATATTGATTTTGTGCCCTGCCATTCTACTATAGAAATCTATTATTTCTAGGAGCATTTTTGGTAGAGAGTTTTGGGCTCTCTAGGTATAATATCATGTCATCTGCAAATAGTGACAGCTTGACTTCTTCCTTTCCTATCTGGATGCCCTTAATCTCCTTTTCTTCCCTGATTGCTATGGCAAGTACTTTCAGTACTATATTGAATAGAAGTGGTGAGAGTGGGCAGCTTTCTCTTGTCCCCAATATTAGGGGAAGGCTTTCCACTTTCCCCATTGAGAGTGATGCTCGCTATGGGTTTGGAGAAGATGGCTTTGAATAGATTGAGGAAGGTTCCTTCAATTCCCATTTTATGGAGAGTTTTTATCATGAATGGGTGTTGGGTCTTGTCAAATGCTTTCTCTGCATTATTGATATGATCATATGGCTTTTACTTTTCCTCTTATTGATATGATGTATTGTGTTGATTGACTTGCAGATGTTGAATCATTCTTGCATAACTGAGATGAATCCTACCCAGTAAAGGTTTGGTAGAATTCACTGGTGAATCCATCTGGACTGGGCTTTTGTATTTGGGCAGACTTTTGATTACTGATTCCATTTCTTCAATGGTGATAGGTTTGTTCAGGTATTCCAAATCTTCTTGTTGCAGCCTTGGGAGGCTATATGAATTCAGGAATTTGTCCATTTCTTCTAGGTTCTCTTGTTTCATGGGATACAGACTCCCATTATAATCTCTGATGACCATTTGAATTTCTCTGGTATCTGTTGTGACGTCCCCTTTTTCATTTTTTTAAAAATTTATTATACTACCGTGAGCCCTTTTTTCATTTCTGTTTCTATTGATTTGAGTTCTCTCTTTCCCTTTCCTTGTGAGTCTTTCAAGTGGTTTGTCAATCTAGTTTATTTTTTCAAAGAACCAGCTCTTCATTTCGTTGATCTTTGGGATTGTATTTTGGGATTCCATCTCATTTATTTCCACTGTAAGTTTTATTATTTCTTTCATTCTGCCTGTGTTCGGTTCCTTTTACTCAATGCTTTCTAAGATCTTAAATTGTGAAGTCAGACTGTTTATTATGACCTTTTCTTCTTTTCTGATGAATGCTATGAACTTTCCTCGTAACATTGCTTTCACTATATCCCACAAGTTCTGGTAATTGGTGTCTTCAGTCTCATTTGTTTCCAGGAATTTTTTGGATTTCCTCTTTGATTTCTTCTATGACCTGCTAGTTGTTCAACAGTGAGTTGTTTAGTTTCCAGGTGCATGGTATGACTCTCCATTTTTTGTGTGCGATTAACTTCTATTTTCAGTGCATCATGGTCTGAAAAAATAGTTGACACAATTTCTATCAATTTCTATCTTCTTGATTTTATTGAGGTATGTTTTTTGGCTCAGCATGTTATCTATCTTGGAGTATGTTCCATGTGCAATGGAGAAAAATATGTATCTGTCATTTTCCTCTGGCTAATTTCACTCAACGTGATCCTCTCCATGTCCATCCATTTATAGGAAAATTTCACAACTTCATTTTTCCTAACAGCTGCATTGTATTCCATTGTGTAGATGTACCAGAGTTTCTCTATCTAGTCATCAGTTCTCAGGCACTCTGGTTGTTTACAGATTCTGGCTATTGTGAATAGTGTTGCTATGAACATAAAAGTGCAGATGGTTTTTCTGCTGTGTGTTTTTGGTTTCCCAAGGTATATTCCCAGGAGTGGTATGGCTGGGTCAAACAGGAGTTTAATTTCTAGTCTTTGGAGGAATGTCCATATTGTTTTCCAAAATGGCTGTACCAGCTCGACATTCCCACCAGATACCTTCCTTTCTTAGGTACCTTTCTTAGGTAATTTTTGAGCCTCAGTTTCTTCATTTATCTACCCAAAGATTTGAACTAGATCTAGTCATAAAATATAACCATGTGTGAGGCAAGAATTTCCTTAACAGAAGTCGGCTGAGATGAGGCAAGCCCACTTCAGTCCCACCCCAACCTCCAGTACAAATTCTGAGCCTCCAACTCCAATCTGGGGGTGGGGGAGGGCAAGATGAGGTGAGAGTCCATAAATAGTAGAGAATACACAAAGGGCAGAAACCTCTGATCAAAGAGCTGGGTGGGGGTTCCAGAACCTGGTTCTAGTCTCACTTCCACCAGCCATATCTGTGAACCTGGGAAAGCCACCCTGGGTCTCATATCCTAACCTATAAAATGACTGGGTGAGCACGAAGAAAAGCTCCCTCCATATCTAAATTGCTTTGTTTTGTTTTCTTTCTAAACCAAAAAATTGCTTAGACTGTAGTGGCTGTAACAGAGATTTGAGCTCATTATTATTGCAATTAAACCCGTAGTCACCTCTTCTCTAGTACTGCCCAATCAATTAAGGGTGTGGATGGGCAATCGAAATCAACTAAAAGAAGAAACACTCAGTCTTCTCTAACCAAACCATATTTGGCTATGGTGGGAGGGGGTGGGGAGTGAGGACGATCAGTAGGAAAAATTGGAGCATCAATATATTCCCTCCCCAATCTGGAATAAACTTCACTTTTCAATGTTTGCATCTGTGTTGTCACTGGGGATTTATCTGGCTGTGTCTGTGTTTTAACATCTGTCAGCTAATTCAGAAATTTCACTGGAAATATTTTAAGGCTCAGAAGCACCATGTGGTTTTTGACACTCCCTAGATGACACAGGGTCAAGAAAGCAATAAATGAATTGCCATGAGACTCAATATAACATTTTCATCAGGAACACAGCCTTGTTCCAAAAAATCTTTGCTCAAAAAAAAAAAAAAAGAGCATGTACCCATTTTCTCCAGAACCATATTTGGAAATTTCAAAAGAGCATACTTCTCTTAGAAGTATTTGTGATGAACAAGTGATTTTTTATTTAGAACTCCATGTCTATGAACATAACGGAATGAAAATCAACAATACCATCAGAATTTACCCCAGGTATAAGTATCACTTTGAAGCAAGATGCTTATGTTCGGGTATCTGCTGCACAGAATAAATGGCCCCTGGCCATGTGAAGCGACTATCTGAGTAGTTTTGCTACACTACTCTTTTACCCAAAGACTACTCTTTTAGCCTCCTCTTTCTTGCAGAAAATGACATTAAATTTGAGGAGTGGAGCAACCAGTCAGCCCAATACATCCAGATCAGAAGTCAAATTATTCTCAAGACTTCATATAATAAAATGAGTCACTGAATCACTTCGATAGGCAATATAGTGTCAATTTTTTAAGAAGTCAAGGTGGTCTACTAACAAAGTCATATAGTTCTCCCCAGAGTGCAAAGGTAGTAATTCTTTGCCCAAAAACATCCCAATTCTTTTTTTAAGTAAATCAAGAAAGTTTTTATTGAATGAACCTTACTTAGAAAGATGGGGGAGAGCATGGGAAGAAAGGAATATGTATTCAAGAGAGAACAGAAGCTTGAGAGAACAATAGCTTGAAAGAGCAAAGATCAAGCAAGCATGCAAAGGGACACAGAGGCAAGCAAACAAGATATATGTCCAAGAAAGAATACAAGCTTCAAGAGCAAGCCAAACTCCCAAAATTTTAACACTAGATACTAATTTAAATTACTAATTACTAAAATTGTTAATCCAAGCAGAATATATTGAGTACAAATGTTATTTCTGATGCTCTATAGAAAACACAATAACTTTCTAAACTACATTTCCACTATTTTAAAGTCTAATATTTTAACTGAGAGTTTCTTGAGTGTTGAAGTACAAACCCAAAGCCACATTGGAAAAAGGCCTCACTTTAATGTTGCCTCTGGAGTAATCAGAGCAGGATGTTTCTTCTCTTCCTTGTCCTAACACAGCCCCTAAAGCTCACTTAGTGAGGAATTGTTAACATTTAGGCCTTACTATTGTCTCCATTGTATTCTTACTATAGTCCTTTCTGCATTCACTGTTAAAAAGTCCCTTACAAAACTTGCTTTCCTTGATTCTTAACCTTACAAAGCACAATTTTGTAATTTCACTTTGCAGAACCCAGAGCAACTAACTTACTCAAGATTAAATAAGCAACCAAGAAATCACTGATGGAATCAGGGTTTGAACTCAGGCTTTTCTGTACAAGAAAATAAACGCCATGAAGATAGAAATTTCATTTAATTTCTGCTGTATTTTTAACCTTTCTGAATAGTATCTGGGACACAATGCCTGCTCCATAATTATTCGTTGCATTAATACTCTGTAAATTCTCCTTACACCAAGAGAATAACCCAGCATCAAAATTATCAATACAAATCAAAAAGTCAGTCTCTTACAGCATTTTAGAAGAGTGTTCCTTCTGCAACCCTTAAACTTGCACAAAGAAGGCAAAACCCATTGTGTCTGCCTATGAAGAGCTGGGAGAAATCCTTCTGACCTATTTCTTCAAAGTAGTTCCCCAACCCCTTTCTTCCAGGACATACTGATTAGATCACTGCTAAAACTGGACACTGCAGTCAGCTTTTATTGCTTTTAACATTCAAGTTTACTCCATCACTGCACATTGAAGAAAGAAACTACTTCAAATATCTTTTAGCTCTCCGGGCAGGATCATACTCTGACAGAGTCTGAGAGCTCTTTGGGTTATCACACACAGAGCAGGTCTTACAGAAGGGGGCTGAAGCAGCAACGCCTCACTCCTTCACTCCCCACCCATCAGAGGGCCACCTAGTTCCTGTTTTCTGCCACTCAGTCTCCTTCCTAAATTAAAATTTTGGATAACCCAGCCTCTAATTCCTATTTAAAATAAAACCTAAATTACTACCTTATGTTTAGGGCTAGTCAACACTCCGTCTGGCATCATTCATTCTGTGTGAGATTTGCACAAACCCACCCGGTGCAAGTGGAAAATTGGGCTTGCATCACATACTCTGTTGGGATCACCGCATTTGGAATTCTAGGTTTATTCTCCCACAGAGTCAAATTTAGCCCAACCCTAGAGAACAGCTCTGCGCACTTTGACATTCAAAATAATATTTGCTAAAAAGCGTGGGGGTTGCAGCAACTTGAGCTACAGCAAGAAGCATGTTATTACTGACTCGACTCCTACATGGGCTCATTTTAGTCACCAGGCACAGGCCACAGCCTTGACTTAGTTTCACAACCTCCTCCTCCTTCTTTTTAGTCTAACCTCAGAGGATACAGGTAGGTTTTGTGTCATTGTTGTTTTGACTTGTGAAAGCTGAAGAGTAAGTCTTTATGGTTTTAGTGTTTTCTTTTAAGAAAATCTCACCAAGAGGAGACAAAGTTGATACACGGGCTGTCTTGATAAATGGAAGTAAAGCTAGTGTTTCCCCAAAGCACCTGAGCTGCAAAAGGAAGTAACCAACTGTAATTCAGAACCAAATTTCCCTTGTTCTTGTGCCTTCCACTCCCAGCTTTAAGTCTTCTCCACCTACAAAAGCTGATGCCACAGCTAAGGATCCTTTATTGTTTGATAAAGACTGAGTTAAGTTCAGGTTCATCCAAGGAAAATTCAACTCATTTTGAAGGGAAATGGGCTAGTCCTGGCCAGGAATGACCAAGACCAAGACATCTACTCACTTCTTCTCCCCCCACACACACACTTTAATTAATTCTCCGCCCTCTCCACATGTAAGTTTCATGCTTTTCTTTTTATTTGCTTTCCTTCTCATAACTAGTTTGCACCTAATCAGAATGGCTGCCCTGCTGCAGTCTCTCTAATTGCATCATGCTTTTTGTCTAACTGGCTCCCATCTTCTGACTCTGAAGGGTCAGTAATATCTTTGTGGACCAGTATACAACGTTTCGAGTAACTGTCAGTATAGACTAGAGACATCCCTTTACTATAGGACGCCCTGTCGTGAGCCTGCAAAGATACGGTAGCTATGGAAAATAGAGGGAAGGGAGGTTGAAAGCAAAGACATAGTTATAGGTGTAGGTGTAAACGACAATTAAGGAGCTATGGTTGCCCAGACAAGCAGTATCTGGCCTCTTCAGTAATATTTTACATTTGTTCTCAATGAAGGCAAACTTGTTGGGAGTCATAGTTCTAAAATAAGACTGCATTTCCTTAACATTATGAGAGCTTTTAATTCTTTCTTATTCTTTTTTAAAATTAAGATATAACTGACATGTAATCTTATTAAAATTAGGCAGATTGGATTTTAAAAAGTTTAAATAAAAAAGTGTTACTATAATTTGAAAATCTTTGGGAATCTTTGATCCATGTGAAATAGTGTATGTAATCACAACTCTTTAAGAAAGCTGTTATCAGTGAACATCATTACTATGAACCTAAAATATGGAGGATGCACACAGTTTAAAGTAAAATCAATAAATATTGGATCATCTCTCTCACCACCTCTGTTTTTTGTACAATGGACATCTCTCTCACCACCTCTGTTTTTTTGTACAATGGACATCCTTTCTCCCATTTGGACATCATGAATGTTCAAAAAACTACCATGACTATCCATTGGCAATTTGGTCACAGTTTTACTCGCCAATTCTTAACCCTCATCCAAATTTCTTTCTGATATTAGGAGTAATGTTTACAACGTGATAACAGCACAGTCCAAGTAAAAACTGTAGCCAATGGTCATAAAAGCAAACACCTAGTATCATCTCTGTCGAATATACTTTATAATACTGGTCCCCAGGGGATCAAGTGGCACAGTGCGTGGTAAGGGAATTGTAGTCTAAGTATCCATTGACCTGCCGCTGAACTTACCACTTGCTGTTTTTCTCTCATAATCTAAATCTGGAAATGTGCTGTCTAGTCAGCAGTGCACTTCCAAGTCATTTGGAAAAAATGCTCTAGATGCCATAAAAAGGTGCCCGTGTATTAAAAAATGAACTTGTAAAATTTAGCCTAAGGATTGTGTCAAGGCCATGTTTTTGCTCAGACACCTTTGTAATGCAGTCTGCATCAGCTTTTGCATTGGAGACATTGTGGAGTGTGAGTGTGTCTGCAGAGTCACAGTTGACACTGTCCCTGGCCTGCCTTGTCACTGTACATCCTTGCTGGAACAGTGCTGGGAATTGTCTCCCTGAATCAGGCCTAGTACTTAGAGTTCCTTTCCTATAAACATTCTCTTTAACTTCAGAAGCACATATATTACACTCCAAACATTTTTAGGAAGGCAATGGGGAACAGTCATAAGCATAAGTTAAATGTGACAAATCTGAACATGAAGCGGCTGGGGAGGCTGGAACTCGGCTCGCCCGGGCCCAGCTGAAGAGGGGACCCCCAGGAGGGCAGGCGGGTTTTGGGAGTGGGCCCGTCACCTCTGGGGGTCCCGGAAGCAGCCGGATGAGACTCGCCCATCACACTAGCCACCATTTTCACTGTCCGGACGCTGGGAAACTGTCTCACGACCAGATCAACAGAGCAAAACCAGTTCGAGCCCAGGTAGGCAGCTCCCAGAAGCAGGAATCACTGGGAATTCGTCAGATGGAGTCAGGGTTCAGCCATTCCCCTCTCCATTTTGTCGAGCCTGGTGGCCCCGCCCAGGAGCTGCCCGGGGCCATTGGCCATAACATGAAGCAGCTGGGGAGGCTGGAACTTCGGCTCGCCCGGGCCCAGCTGAAGAGGGGACCCCCGGGAGGGCAGGCGTTTTTTTGGGAGTGGGCCCGTCACCTCTGGGGCATCCCGGAGGCGGCCGGATGGGACTCGCCCATCACACTGGCCGCCATTTTTGCTGTCCGGATGCTGGGAGACTGCCTCATGACTGGATCGGCAGGGCAGGACCAGTTCGAGCCCAGTATGCGCGGCCGCAGTCCATTAGAATGGTGGAAACAGTAATGTCTTTTGGCGCACTGAATTCCACGAAGAGCGGGTGGGTTTGGCGAGGGGGAGAGATAGGGAGGAGAGAGATGACGTGCAGAGCCCGCCAGGTGGTTGGGGTGTGGGAGGGGAGGGAGGTGGGGACATTGGTGATGGGAGATGGGTTTGGGTGGAGGGATGGGTGTTGGAACACTGTGGAGCCAAGACTACATGGGCATCTTTCAACTGTGTGTCTAAAGTGGTGTAACAATATTTGGGGGGAGAAAAATAATAAAATAAAATAAAATCGGAAAAAAAATAAAATAAAATGGTGAAATGAAAAAAACAATGTGACAAATCTTAATTTGAACAAGAGCAAGTTGACTTTTAGAAAAAATACAGTAGTGGCTATTTTAAATAAATAATTGTACTATTAAAAATAAAGCAAGTGAGGCCAGAGCGATAGCACAATGGGTAGGGCATTTGCCTTGCATGCGGCCAACCCGGGTTCGATCCCGGCATCCCATATGGTCCCCCGAGCACCGCTAGGAGTAATTTCTGAGTGCAGAGCCAGGAGTAGCCCCTGAGCATCGCCGGGTGTGACCCCCAAAAAAAAAAATAAAGCAAAAAAATATATATAGCAAGCATTTCATTATTATACTGGTCTTTCTGCTTCTCAGATCTGGGTCCTGGTTTTAATTGCTGGATGGAGGTTCATTAGTTGAATTAGTATCTTTTGCTTTTTAAGATAACTTTCTATTGATATTTTCCTAGTAAAATAACTGTGTGTTATCTGTGTCACAACAAAAGCTCTTTTTCGTTGATTCAGCCTCCTAATTTTTAATGTAACTTGGCTGACTTTTCTTCAGTGCAATGACCCTGGTCTAAGCCCTTGTCACCTGCTTCCTGCTGGACCCCTCACTCCAGCATCTGTACCCACAGCTCAGGGTTTCAAATTCTTGTCCCTTTCAGACACTTCCAAATGTCCTTCCCTTCCTTCTCTGTGAGGCCATTGATCCTATACCTTCTTCCTCTCAGCTTAAACTGCTCTCCCTTCAAAACCTTCTCAAAGTGCCAATGTAGGAAATATCCTGCTTAATACTCTCAAAACACCCTATTTGCCATCATTCTTATGACAACAGCTATAGTTGTGTGCGAGCTCTGAATGTGCAGTTGTGCATGCATATACATTGGTTTTTCTCATAATAGGTGCTTAGCAAATGCCTAGCAGAAAGGGAGCATATCCCCTTTACATAATAGTAAAAAATCAACTGAAGCTAAGCCTGTGGCAGGCTGGCTGAGAAGATCTGGAAGCAAGACAGCACCCTAGCGTAGAGAGCTTTCCTTCAGCAGGTCCTGAAGGCTGCAGATGACTAACCCAGTCTGACTGAGAGGCTGGCTGGTTAGGAACTTACAGCCCAAAACTCAAATGGCCAAGCTTTACAGAATATCATGTTTCTCAAGTTAGAGGAGTTTTCAGATTTTTATTTCTCTCATGGAGTTAATGTCTAATAATGCCCTAGACCACTAATATATTTTCCCTTCTCACTTTTCTTTTTAATAGTTTATTTTAGAACTTTTTTAGATTACTGTGAAGACATGACAGTGTTTTTATATATCTTAGTTTCTCTCATTACTAGCATATTATAGTACATTATTTCACAAAAATATATTTATGAGTCACAATTAATTTAATATATTATTAAAATACATAATTCACTCAAATTACCTCAGATTTTCCTGAACGTTTTTTCCTACTCCAGGGTCCTACACTGGGTCAGCAGCGGGTTTCCTTAACTCTTCTTATTTCTTACAGTTTCTTAGACTTTCCTTATTTCTGACCTTCACACTTCTTGAGGATTACTGAACAGGTCTTTTGTATGCTAGTTCTCAGTTGGCCTTTTCTTAGAGATATAATTCACATGCCATAAAATTCATTCTTTAAAAGTCAAATTCAGTGGCTTTTAGTACATTCATAGCTATGCAACCATCACCACTATGTTATTTACCCATAAAGAAATTTACTAATTTCTTTTTTTTATTTTAAAAAATTTTATTATACCACTATGAGATATACAATTACAAAAGTATTCATAATTGGCTCTCAGTGATACAGTGTCCAGCACCCAGCCCTCCACCAGTGCCCCATTCCCACCAGTAATGTCCCCATATTCCCTCCCACCCACCCCTTGCATGCCTCTATAGCAGACACCTTTTCTTTTCCTCTCTTTCTCCCTCTCTCTGTCTCTGTCTCTGTATCTCTCTCTCTTCTTTTTACACATTGTGACTTGCCCTTCAGACATTTAGGGTTTATCATGTAAGTCTCTTTGTGTATATTCAATGGTGAGTTCTAGTCTGGCATTACCATTTCCCACACTTTGTAGAACACTGGTATATATTTATATCCCATTAATGAATGCAGTCATTCTATATCTATCCTTTCCTTCTGACTAATTTCACTCAGCATGATAGTCTCCATACCCATCCATACATACGCACTTTAAATGAAGCCAAGAAAATGATTTTAGGATCTTCTGGATAGTGACATTGGAGCCACACCTGATGGTACTCAGCGATTGCTCCTGGCAGGGTTTTGGGGAACACATATGGGACCAAGTGTAGAACCCAGATGATGCATTTTTTTTTAAGTTTTTCTCCAATTTTATTGACCTGGAATAAATTTTACCATCTCTTAAAATAGCTCAGCATAAAGTATTGGTAGGTCATTTACAAAAAAAGGAAGCACAAATAACAGATGAAAATGATTTCATCCCCTGAATAGTAATGGAACACAAATTTAATAAGGTGTGTTTCCCCCTCACGCTGTTTGACTAAGTCCTTTTTTTTTAATAACTGGTTACTTTTTATTTTTCTGCCTCTATCTTTGTGTTTCTTTTCTTTTTTTTATTTTATTACACCACTTTTAGACATACAATTGCAATATGCTCATGCTCGAGTTTTGGTTCTACAGTGTTCTAACACCCATCCCTCCACCCAAACCCATCTCCCATCACCAATGTCCCCACCTCCCTCCCCCCCTCCCGCACCCCAAGTACTTGGCGGGTTCTGTATACCTTTTCTATCTCTCCCTCCCACCTACCTTTCCTACATATCGAAGAATGCAGTACATTAAAGGACATAACTGTTTCCACTAGTTTGATGGACCGTGTGACCGCAAGCAGCCATGCAACTTAGGGGCCTCATAGTCAGCATCCGGACAGCGAAAATGGCAGCTAATGTGGTGGGTGAGTCTCATCCGGCTGCCTCCAGGACCCCCCAGAGGTGATAGGCCAACACCCAAAAACCATCTGTCCTCCTGGGGACCTCATGGTCAGCTGAGCTAGGGAGAGCCGAGTTCCAGTTCCCCAGCTGCGTCTGAGGCTCTGCATGCTATGGCTGGTCACACCAGGGCAGCTCCTGGGCGGGGCTACCGAGCTCAGACAAAATGGAGAGGGAAGGGCCGACCCCAGCTCCATCTGATGAATTCCCGGTGATTCCCGCTCTGGTAGCTGCCTACCTGGGCTCGAACTCGTGTTGCTCTGTTAATCTGGTCTTGAGGTCAGTGTCCCTCCTGGGAGTGTTCTGATGTACTGCAGCATCCAGACAGCGAAAATGGCAGCTGATGTGGTGGGCAAGTCTCATCCGGCTGCTTCCGGGACCCCCAGAGGTGATGGGCCCACTCCCAAAACCCATCTGTTCTCCTGGGGGCCTCATGGTCAGCTAAGCTAGGGAAGAGCTGATTTCCAGTTCCCCCCACCTGCTCTTGAAGCTCTGCGTGCTATGGCTGGTCGCCCAGGACAGCTCATGGGTGGGGACACTGGGCTCAAACAAAATGGAGAGGGGAAGGGGCCACCCAGCTCCATCTGATGAATTCCCGGTGATTCCCGCCTCTGGGAGCTGCCTACCAGGGCTCGAACTTCGTTTTGTTCTGTTTATCTGGTCATCGTCCCTCCTGGGTAGGCTCTGATGTGCTGCAGGGTCCGGACAGAGAAAACGGCGGCTAATGTGGTGGGCAAGTCTCATCTGGCTGCATCTGGGACCCCCAGAGGTGATGGGTCAACACCCAAAACCCATCTGTCCTCCTGGGGGCCCAATGGTCAATGGCCTGAGTTCCAGCTCCCCCAGCTGCGACTGAGGCTTTGCATGCTATATCAACCTCTCCAGTTTGATGCAAATAGAATGATTGTTGAAGTATACATATGAGAAAGATCCTGAAAGGACCTGGTGCTAAAATCCACTGTGACTAAGATTAAACCGTGGCGACAGAGCCGCCGCGCCTGTGCAGCCATGGATCTGGAGTCTCTGTCTTGCGGTGGTTGGCTGTGGTGGCTGGAGCTCAGGGTCACACCCACTGAGCCCAGAGGCTGGGGACTGGGCAGAGGCCCCGATCCTTGCTCGAGTCCAGCAGACACAGCCACCTGCATGGCGAGTAGGTCCTAGGAGCCATGTAGGACACCACCAGGCGCTGGCCGAGCCTTTTGCCTTTCCCCGGAACTCCATAGGGCCGCTCAAAATTTACTAATTTCTTTATGTAGGAGTGGTGTCACAATAGGTAAGGCATTTGCCTTGTATGTGGCCAATCCGAGTTCGATCTGCAGCATCCCATATGGACCCCTGAGAACTGGCAGAAGTAATCCCTGAGTGCAGAGCAAGGAGTAGCCCCTGAGCAACCGCTGAGGTGATGCTCAGTAACCCCTGAGCATCACCAGGTATAACCAAAAATAACCCATTAGTAGTTACCTATTTCCCACTCCCCTAACCCTCATCAATCCCCAATCTGCTCTTTCTCTTTGGATTCACATATTCTTCATTTTTTCATATAAACAGAGCTATAAAATATTCAATCTCTTATGTCAGGCTTCAGTTATTCACGAT
The DNA here is from genome assembly GCA_021461705.1 of Cryptotis parvus. Taxonomy (NCBI): domain Eukaryota; kingdom Metazoa; phylum Chordata; class Mammalia; order Eulipotyphla; family Soricidae; genus Cryptotis; species Cryptotis parvus. The sequence continues at coordinate 11,063 of JAJIBD010032625.1, read as the reverse complement.
TTTATGTTTTAGCATATTCCAATACTTAATTCCTTTTTATAGTTGCATAATTTTTCTCTGTGGAGATATACACTCTGTTCATCAATTACCAGTTGCTGGTATCATTTGGGTTACTTCCACTTTATTGTAGTGAACAATGTTGCATGTACACATTTTTTGTATGGACATATGCTTTTACTTTTGAAATTCCTAGGAATGGAATTTCTAAATTAAATATAGTTTTTCTGGTAATGGTTGCATGAAAATACTGGCATTTTTTGAAAAACACTATGAAATAGTGAGGCATTTCTATTTTTAAATTAATGTGATGCTAATGAAATGAAATACTCTCTTAAAATAAATTCAAGCATAGATCATATACCGAAGCTTAAGAAATTATTGGGATAACAAAACATACAATTTTGGATAATTTTTTTCTTAAAACCAAGAAGACACTTTTTAATCTCTCCAGGGTAAAACAACTTAATCCTACTGAAAGAACTCAGGGATTCTGCTGAACAGCTTGAGGGACAATGTGCTAAGCAGTGACCTGAAATTTTATTTTATTTTCCATGAAAGTCTCTGAGTAACACCTTCCTGAGAATAAATTCAATCTTCGTTGTCAAGGATATCTTTTATAAAAATAATTTCCCGGTATTATATTACTATAAAATAAAGTGGACCCTTGGTAATAGGTTTTTGTTTCACTTTAGAGCAAAGATGGCTAACTTTGTCACTGAAGGCATAGCTCATTCCATTATTCTAGAAGTATATGTTTTAGTCATTCAAAAAAGACTCTCTACTCTCAGGACGTTTCCTGTAACATAGGACTTCTTAACACATACACTGATTCTAAACTGAGAAAATGAACTTAGAAGAGAAACCAGTTCTATAGACATCCTCCCCTTGTGGTACTAATTACAGATCCCTGATGAAAGTTTGCCTCTATGCAGAACACATGTGGATCTCTAGGGGCGTATTAAAGTATTCCATTACTTTGTGCTGCCTGGTACCAAGAAAATTGCCAAAATTTTTGCTACTTATCCTTAGAGAAGTCCACCTTTCTCATGGTGGACAACTGGAAGCCTGATATCACTCCAAAGAGAAATGCAGTTTAGCTTCAGCTATAATCAAGTCTAAGTAAAAAAAAAAAAAAATAACTCCATGTCCTCCCTAGAAAAGACAAGTACACCAGACCAGGCAGATGCCACAAAGTTAAGTCAGGTACCCCTGGAAGAGCCACTGCTTTTGAGTTCCAGCAGCATTTGAAGACTGGAGTATGGGTGGGCTCCCTCACCGCTAAAGGCTGTACAAGAAGAAATGAGGCTTAACCTCCACAAGAGAAATCTACATTAGATAGAAAGAGTTAGCCACGAAAACTGAGTAGGATACAGCATCTGTGTGTTTTCTGAGAACTTTTTTTTTCTTTTTGGGTCACACCCTGCAATGCTAATGGGCTATTCCTGGCTCTGCACTCAGGAATTACTCCTTGGAAGTGCTCTGGGGACCATATAGGATGCCAGGCATTGAAGCTGGGTTGGCCATTTGCAAGGCAAGCGCTCTATCTGTTGTGCTATCGCTCTGGCCCCATCTGAGCATTTTAAAAATTAGTCAATAGCCCTGGCCAGTGGTTCTTCCTAACTAAAAATCATGTCACCATATCCAGAAATGCTAACTGGCTATAACCACAACCAATTCCAAAACCATATTGCTCTGCTTCAGAAACTGAAATAAAAATTGTATTCAGCTAGAAATAGTTCCTGTAGGGACGGGCGTAGCCCAGCGGGGGCGTTTGCCTGGCGCGGCGCGGCTCCCATGGCCGCGCGGGCCGAAAAAAAGAAGCCGTACATGTCTATACAATGTGATAATTCAGCAATTTACTTTTAATTAATTAGTGAAATGAATTTTATGATCAAAGCAACCTTCATGGAAATAACTAAACCTGATCAGTTGTCATGTTTATTTTAGAAAACAAAAGCCACATAATTCACTAAATATCAAGGCTAAACTTAGATATCTCACCATCATTGAACAGTATACAGCAACTATTTTTTCAGAACAAACTCTCTCAATCAGTAATAAGGAATCTTTGAATTCAAAAGCACACATTGTTTTTGGGCTAAAAATAGTCAGAACTTTCACTCCCTTAAATACAGAGTAATCTCTTGTGATCTTTTTAATTTATTGTATTTCCTGTGCCCCACATAAACTTACTAAATCCCTCTTGTGTGCCTATTATCTTAAACACTTCTATCAGAATCAAATTAAAATTGTAATATAAGAAAAGAATATCTCAAATAATTTTTACACTATTTAGCACATTTTGAAAATGACATACAGGTTAGGCATGGCACTGTAATTTAACTAATTTATATATATCCAGAAAAGTATTTTAAACTTTTTATATCTATGTAAAATTTGTCTTCAAATAACTTCTAGGCACTTACAACTTTAAGGACACATTTTAGAATTGTGACTCTAGTTTAAACCAATACAATAATCTGCACAAACACAGGAATTCATACAACAATCATGTCCCGGCCTCCTAGGCCATGCCCCCCCCCTTCCTCACGCCTCACCCTCCCCGAGGATGTCTGCTCTCCAGTCTGGGAAAGAAAGTCCCTCCTCCACATCCTCTCCCATGGTCTCTTCCTAGGCCTGGGTCCTTGGGGAGAAATGCTGACTCACAGAGTCCACAGGGTTAGCAGCTCTCACTCCTTCTAAGTGGGACAACAAAACCCAGCAACCTGGTGGGTGTGGAGAAATTGTCCTTCACTCTCCAGGGGGCTGTGGGAAGAAACACCCCAACGTCTAGAGCATCTGGCAGCCTGAAGAAACTGCAAGAAAAACCTCAGCACAAGGATCAGAATGTTCTTTTGCCACAGGGAAATGACAGAAGAGGGGAGGGGAGGGGAAAAATTAAAAATTAAAGTCAGAAGGACAGGGAGGCAAGGGGCGAAACCAAGAGAAAGGCACACAGCCTCGAAGAAGAGTCGACCTTTACTGGGATCCATGGCTCTTCCCATGGCCTGCCACCTTAAGTGGGCAGCCTTTTGGGGGGTTGTAGCCCACTTTCTGGGGATGTAGCCATTCAGGAGAGGGTCTCCTCCTTCCTGCTGACTAACAATCTTTGGCCAGACACCTACAATTCATGTTTACTTGATTGCTCCCTAGATTCTCTTCCAAAAGCTTTTCTCTTTTTCATTCCACAAGGAGAAATTTTAGTGGAAGTGACTTGCCCAATTTCAAGTTCTCTTGTGCATCAGACCCAGAGGTAATCTGCCCCCAATAATAGTCCCCATGATAACAATCTATGATTATGTGTCCTAGAAAACACTTGAGGGCCATCATACCCCACATTTAAATTATGGCAGCGATAAAGGAAAACGTCCTCTTTATTCCAAAAGTAGTTGTATAGTCTTAGGTGTAAATTCTAAAAGAAGGAAAAACTCATTTGATAGGGGAAACTCAGGGCAAGAGCAGCCGTGGAGATTGGGAAGGAGCTTGAAGGGAACTTTCTAAGAGTAATGTCCTACAGTTTAATAATGGTATAGGTTACACAACAGTACTTTCCCAGTGGTACACTTAAGATTTTTCCATTTCATTCTATATTCATTTTACCTCAAGACAAAAAAAGTGTAGGTAATATTTTATTCTAGTTTAAGATATGCAGGGTGTGGGAGGGGAGGGGGGGGGGGGGGGTGGGGGGTGGGGGGGGGGGGGGGGGGGGGGGGGTGGTGGACGCTATGTGCCCGAAACCCCTAGCGTGCAGCTTTTGTATTCTCCGGTGGTTTAAAAGTTAAAAAAAAAAGCATCCTGAAGGGTCCAGAGATGAAGTGAACTGGTGTCTGAAAATTACATTTAACTGTATCTGGAAAATAAGATACTGATGAGTAGAAAAGGAGTCAGTACATGCATCTCTCATATGATGAGGTATAGAACTGTGGCCTTTTAATACATTCATTCCTCTTAAATAATATCAAAATAAAACCAAAAATATAATTTATAATTTCATGAGCAGTTTAGAAAAAGTTTCAAGAGTGGAAATTTCTCTTGGTTTGGCTTGGTGCATGCCTAACATCTAGAGTAAAAGGTGAATTCCAAATAATCTTCTATAAATACCATTTTTTTCAGCCAAGCTTTGATGAAGGTGATGAAGAACAGACGATTTGAGACGGCATACTCTCACAGGGCCTGGAATGTCAGTGCATATGCTTCAAAAAACCTCCCAAGCAGATGATGATATATTGATCTCTTTTGAAAACTCAGTAGATTCTGCTCTGGATTGATCCAAATGAGTCCCATCGGTCACTGAAATCAATCAAGATTAGCAAACTTTAGAAGATGGGAATTTACCAGACTTAATGAACTTTAAACTGTTTGGAAGTAGTAGATAATCCTTGAGCTTTGTTACAAGTAAGCCTCTTGGTCAGAGTATGGTTTATGTCCAAAGAAGGGTGAACTGAAAGGGATCAATAGTTCAAGAACTATGTAGTTAGGAAAAACAAGTCTCCAGATGTCAAATGGCTATCTAGAGCCTCCAAAAGGCAATTTCCACATGGATTCTTTCTTATCTTTATTCTAAAATGTAATAATACATACTGAAAAATGTTACTAAATACAATATAATATTTGAGAAGAAAACACAATTCCTAGGAAAATCACTATTGACATTTTGTTATATATATACTTGTAGATTTTTCTAGCATTATGAAAACAACTGTTCCAATAAAAATACTTTATATAAGAGTTGGAAATATAGAACCCGTGCCTAATATATATGAGGCACTGATATCTTCCCTGAAATCACAGGGCTTTTCAGGTACTACCACGTGTATTCTCAGTGGCCAACTGTACTACTCAGGGTAGCCCAGCCTTTCTCCCCCAGCATACATAACATTTTGTAATCTTGATATATATATATTTTAATATATAGAATATAGAGTATATGTTTATATATAAATATATATATTGTAAATTATATATAGTATATATTTTATATATAGTATATACATTTATATATCGTATATATTTATATATCATAAACTTAATATTATATATATACATTCTGTAAATGTATATATATACAATTCATATATCATTTACAGAAGTGGACATGCCATCATAATTTATTTAACTGATACCTGATTATTAGGCATTTAAATTTCTATTTTTTATTATAATGAAAACTCTGGTTTTATTTTTTCCTTTATGGGTCACACCTGGCAATTCTCATGGCTACTTCTGGCTATGCACTCAGGAATTACTCCTGACCATATGGGATACTGGGGATCAAACCCAAGTTGTTCACCACGTAAGGCAAATGCCCTACCTGCTGTGCTATAGCTCCGGTTCCTACAATGAACTTTCTTAAACAAGTAAATAAGTAAACATATTTACTTCTACAAACATTTCCTTAGGATAAATCTTCAGTGTAATTCTTCAGAAAACTTTAAAATCTAATCAGCTCAACAGAATTTCTTAGTACTGAAAAATTAATCAATAGTTAGAATTAGGCAACATTCCAATTGGCTCTTTCCATTCTGAAACATGTTTTCTTGAACTTATCAACATTTTCTAGGAGGTTCTGAGCTTTGTTTGTTTTGCTTCTTTTGGTTTCTTATAAGTGCCTGTCATCTTCTTTAAATCAGTAGCTCCACATTTACCCTAATAAGATGTTACCTTCTTGAGAACAAGTAGATTTCAGTAGTAAGATGCTGGGGCAACTGAAAACCCCTAAGTAAATGTAAAGCCATCTTCCCACACACTCTGTTAGCTACAAATGTACAATTATGGGTGCAAATGGCCCCAGGAACCATTAGGTCAAGAGTATGAAAAAGAAATCGATGCTTTGGGAGTACCAAGATAGTGATAGACTCACTAAATACTATTTATACCTGCCCAGATGATAGACATTAGTAAAGACACTCCAGAAACTATCTTGTAATCAGATACTTAGCAATATTAGGTTAATATCTTTAAATTACTTAAACAAGTAAACTTTTTATCTGGACAAAGATTTTGAAGTTTTTATTTTTTTATTTTTTTTTTTTATTTTTTATTTATTTTTGACAATTACAAAAAATGTTCATGTTTGGGTTTAAAGCCATACAGTGTTCCAGCACCCATCCTTCCACCAGTGCCCACCTCCCACCACCAATGTCCCCGATACCCTCCCCCTCCCTAGCCTGCCTCCATGGCAGGTTCTCCATCTCTTTTCTCTCTTTCTCTTTCTCTTTCTCTCTCTCTCTCTCCCTCTCTCTCTCTTCCCTCTCTTACAAGTTATGGATTGTAATAGACTTTCGACAATCATTGGTCCACAAACAAGTAAACTTGCTTTAAACTATACCACTACCCTTGAAAGGAATGATCCATAGAAAATTATTCTTATATTCTTTATCAGTGAAGACTTTAATGTCAGAACATTATAATACATGAAGATAAAAAAATATGATAAAATTGTGGCCAGATGTGCAGACACCTTGAAGGGAAGGATGGAAACATATAAACTTGGTGACAGTGCCTACTGCCTCCAACAGCGGAACAGATTCGAAAGGAAATGGCCCTTGTAAGCCATTTCCTTAGCACCAGAAGCCCAGGTGCACCGGAACTACCTTCAAACCTCTGCTTTTGACTGAATTGTGTGACCACCCTCATTCCACCCCCAAAATTCAATATATTGAAGTCTTAACCCTTAGTAGCTCAGGATATGACATTATTTGGTAATAGTTTAACTGCCAGTGAGACTGCTGGAATGAAGATATACTGAAGCAAAATTAATCCCTAAATCCTAAAATTAATCCCTAAACCCTAATCCCTAAGTCTGACACTCACAGACATGGGGCAGAGCTGCTACTGGCTCTCCCTGTGCCCAGCAGCTCACGAGGCACCTGAGAGGGATGGCGGGTTCTAGCCCTGGCCCACCACTCCAGCAGAGCCTTGCAAGAAGCCAGATGACCCCCCCACTCCATGAGGGCCTCCACTTTCCACATCCGGACTTCCCCCTCGTCAGAACTCCACCCAGCAAACCAGTCTATCACAGCCCAGCTCGCGCGACCGCAAGCGACCTCGCGGTTCATCAATAAATGCTGAATTTAGAGATGACTACAAGAGTATGCTACCCTCACAGCAGAGCCTGGCAAGCTACCCTTGTTGTATTTGACATGCCAAATACCAGTAACAATTATAGACCTCATTCCTAGGACCTGATGGAATGGTTTGAGGCTCTTTACGTTCCTTGAGCAAGCAGATGCCCTTGGGCTCCACTTGCATGAGACAGGTCATATGAAGATGTTACTGGTGCCCGCTCGAGCAAATCGATGATGAATGGGAAGACAGTGAAGTCCTAAAAACTAGTGTTCTTGTAAAAAGGGGCAATGTGGACAGAGGAAGAAGGAACACAGTGTGTAAAAACACAGAGTGGGGCACCACCAAAACTCAGAGAAAAGCATGAAACACATTCCTCCCTCAGAGTCCTGAGAAGGACCCAAGACTGCCGATGTCTGAACTTCAAACCCTTGACTTCTCATACTCAGAGACAATAAATTTCTGATTTTCTGAAACATCAAGCATATGGCAGTTGATTATAATGTCCATAGCAAACTAAAATCCTCCTCCTCCACCAGTAACACCAGAAAAAAAGAAAGGTATGGAACACTTTAAAAAAACAAAACAAATTAAAAAAACAAAAAAATTGGCTTTCCAAATCCTAGTCATTCATGGAAATAAAATATGATGTGATGTGAAACATATACTATGATATGATGTGAAACACTGGATTCAGATAACAGTCATATAACCAGACATGGATGAGGGCTCTACTGAGAAAACCACATCATTGTGAAAAAAAACATTCTCAGAGCTATTAGGGAAAGTTGCTGAGGCTTGACCCAGGCTTGTTCTAACACTGTCACACCTTTCTAAGAAGTCACATCTTTAGCAGGCCTTTGGCTCATATCTCGTTTCCTCTCTGACTGTCAGATACAATAGGTCCACATGTTGCCTCTGGCCATAGCACCCACGGTGGCTCTCTATCTGTATCAGCCCTAATGCCGGAGAACCGCATTCCAAAATGCACTTTCCTTACCTCCCCTGTTCCACCAACAAAAATCCTATGCCACAATTAGTAGAACACTGCTATATATTTATATTTCACTAATGAATGCAGTCATTCTTTATCTGTTCTTTTCCTTCTGACTAATTTCATTCAGCATGATCATCTCCATGTCCATCCATTTGCAGGTAAATTTCATGCCTTCATCTTTTTCTGAAAGCTGCATAGTATTTTCTCCCGCTCATCATCGATTTGTCGAGTGGAACCAGTAACATCTCCTAGGTCCTGTCCTAGGCTAGTAGAGCCCAAGGGCATCTGCTTGTCAGGAACAAAAAGAGCCCAAACCATTCCATCAGGTCATGGAATGAGGTCTATAATTGCCACTTGGCATATCAAATACGACACGGGTAGCTTGGCCAGGCGCTGCCGCGTGGGTGGCATACTCTGGAGTCACTTCTGAACTCCAGCATTTGTTGATGAACCATGCGGTCGCAAGCAGCCATGCAGCCGAGCCGAAAGGCTGCTGCTGGGTGGAGTTCTGAAGTGTCGGATGGGCCCTTCGGATCTTTTCCGGGTTGCAAATTAGCCCTGCCCTTTCCTCTGCCTCCATGCCAGTTGCCCCAGAAGAGAGAGAACCCACCCACGCCAGACTCAACTAATTTGCAACCCCGGAAGAGATCCAGACCCATCCACTCAGACCCACAGCTGCGCTGCTCGGCTGGTCCCATGTGGAAGCAACCCATGGAGCTGACCTCCCGGTAAGGGGCTCAGCCATCCCCTGGCCCAGTCCAACATTGCTCCAAGGGTTTGCTCTCATGGGCGGGGAGAGACCACGCTGGTCGGACTCAGAGTGGAATTTTGGGCCCTGTCCTTTCCTCCGCCTCCATGCCAGTTGCCCCGGAAGAGAGAGACCCACCCACGCCAGACCCACAGCTCCCTTGGCACGTGGCCACACGATATTCTTAGAGAATGCCTATTTTAGGATAAGGTCCTTCCCAAGATCTTTCACATTTATACATTGTATACAGTTCTAGGCAGGTTCTAACTGATACCAGTAAGCCTAGCAAGAAACCAGAGCAAACCACACATCATGCAGTCAGTCATTCTCAACATCCAGACTCCATAGTTCCTCAGAGCTCCATCCAAGAGAAATCCTGATCTTTCCCCTTTAAGTTTCATCAGTAAATGCTCGAGATGAGAGCCTTCTACTGAGACTATACCACCTACACAGCAAAAGCCTGGCAAGCTACCGTGTTTTATTTACTTGTTATTCCAAAAACTAGTAATAATTATGGACCTCAGTTCCATAACCTGAAGAATGGTTTTGGCCCCTCCTGTCCCTGGAGCAAGCAGATGCCCTTGGCTTACACTTGCTTGTGACAGGACTAATGGAGATGTTACTAGTGCCCACTCGAGCAAATTGATGAACAATGGGAAGACAGTGACAGTGACAGATGTACCATAGTTTCTTTAGGTGGTCTTCTGTTGTCAGGCATTCAGGTTGTTTCCAGACTCTGGCTATTGCAAATAGTGCTAGGCTGAATATAACAGTGCATATGGTGTTTCTGGCTTGTGTTTTTGGGTCCCAGGGTAAATTCCCAGGAGTGGTATTGCTAGGTCTAATGGGAGCTCAATATCCAGTGTTTGGAGGAATGTCGATATTGTGGAAATGGTAATGCCAGACTAGAACTGAGCATTGAATGTACACAAAAGGATTTATATGATAATCCCTATATGTTTGTAGGGCAAGCCACAATGTATAAGAGAAGGGAGAAAGAGAGAGAGAGAGAGAGAGAGAGAGAGAGAGAAGAAAAGGAAAAGTGCTTGCTATAGAGGCAGGCTGGAGAAGGTGGGAGGGATTTGGGGGGACATTGGTGGTGGGAATGGGGCACTAGTGGAAGGACGGGTGCTGGAATACTTTATGACTGAAACCCAATCATGAACATCTTTGTAATTGTATATCTCGCGATGGTATAATAGAAAAATTAAAAAATAAAAACAGCACATAAATTAGAAAAATCCTAGGCCTCTGGAATCTGGAGAAAGCAATCTGAATAGCTAGAGCATTTTATACAAACACAAACACACACACTCCAACAAACACACCACAACACAGTGCCTGAGGTTTTTGTAGAGCCAAAAATCTCTTTTCACTCAGGTGTGTTTGGATGTTACTTGATGACTCTGGACAAATTCCCTCACTCTTCCTTGGGGCCCATCTTCTGATCCAAGATATAAGATATCATTAGCCAGTTTCCACAGACACTTTGAATTCTCTTCAATTTTGTTTCAAATGTGTCTGTCCTAAGTACCTCATATCTTGGGTTAGATGACCCATCTTGGAGTCTACAGAGACTTCCTAAGAATAGAGTGTCAATTTCCACAGGTGAGAGGGTCAAAGAGCATTCCGCAAGCAAAGACCCCAGACGTGTAAGAATCAGTTTGTCTAGACAAAGACAAAAAACTGTATTAAGACCTCTTTCTCAACGCTCTTGTAGATGCCATGGGAATAGCAGTTTTATGGTGCTCTTTCCATATCTCAGACACAACCCTCAGCACATTTTAGTTATTAACTCATTTCTTTAGAACTCTAAGAAGTGCCGTTATTTTTTTTATATAAATGGAAAAGAGACACACCAAAGGCTAAGTAACTTGCCTAACAGAGAGTGAAACCAAACTCAAAGCCATGCAGGCAACACCACAGACCCCTGTTCTAACCACTGCACTATGCACAGAAACCCCATATGAGCCATGGGGTATTATTTCAGGGGAAAAAAGTAACTGTAGTAAATTGAAACATCTATCATCCTATTTGAAATACAGCAAATATTTCCACTTCAATGGTCAGAGCAAATATCAGTGGCTCAGACTGGCCAGTCTGCCCCAGCCACCAGCTATGGTCATGGGTCCCAGGTACCCCAGTTCCATTTGAGTGACACCTAGAAATGACTCGCAGAGCTATCTTTAGAATCTACTTTAAATAACTAAGGAAATATAAAATAATGACTTTGACCTGGAGAATTCAGACTGT
>JAJIBD010032624.1:0-87010 GCA_021461705.1 Cryptotis parvus | reverse complement strand
CCCCAGCACCAAGAGGTTATGGTTCATAAACGCCCCAGAAAAAAGCTTACATGGAAGCTGGCTGTGAAATTCAGATAAAACCCGATGGTCTCCAGTTAAATAGAGCTGAGAAGACAATGACGTGGGGCTCTGAATTTCTCCTTGACCTCGAGTCTAAAGAGGGCAGTGTGGGGTCCCCTGAATCATGTCCCAGATTCCCTGGCGAAGGCTTCCAAAGAGCTGACGAAGAGGCACAAACAGGGGCCTGGCGCTCGTCTCCCCTCCCGCTGAGGCCGAGGAGCTCACCTGAGCACGACAACCTGGACTCCGTTTGCTTTCACCTCCCGACTGCAGCAATTCTACTCCTGCGTCTCTCAGGCGTGGCGGGGGCGATGACCACCTAGTTCACGTCAGGCCGCCATCGTTTCCTCTCTGGGCCCTCTTCTTGTGTGCCGAGGCCCTTTCTGAACCCACATTCCTCTTGGGCCCCTAAACGAACTTTCTGAAACAGGAACTCCCTGGGGCCGCCCCTCCGGGCACACACCTCCTCCCTGGCCTACTCCACGCTGGCGCACCACTCACGGGGCCATGGGGCCCCCTCACGCACCCACCTCACTTCCTACCTCACAGTCAAACAATTTGCAATTTCCCTTCGCAGAGGTGGTGCCATTTCACAGCTGCCTTTGTCCCGTAGCCCCACACGCTACCACAGTTAGCCAGTGGTGACACCGGCTGGTGTGTCCACTGTGCCTCCTCTAGACCTGGCATTCCCAGCCTGAGAACCTGAACGTGAGTGAGCCTGGCAGCGTGATGGGGGCTCAGAACATCTACACAGATGTGGCTCCCAAGATCAATCCCACCGCACTGTCTAGGGCATCCAATACTCATAGCCCCTTAGGCTAAAGACAGGAAGGAACCGAAACTGTGGAGGGGGGGCGAGTGTCCCAGGTGGTCCACAGCGGACAGCTGGGGGGTGGTTTGCCGCTAATGACTCTGTCGACCCAGGACAGGCACTCAGGATCAGGGCGTGGCTCACTGATGCTGTCGCGGAGGGAAGGAAACCACGATGCTTTAACGGGGGCTAAATCGGGCGGCAGGACTGGAGGGCTGGCGCTTCAGCCTTCTGTGCCGGTGCTCTTCAAGGCCAGAGTAACGAAAGCGCGGACTGGGGGGGGGTCAGACGCCCCCAAAATTCTCTTCCGTGGCACTTGTAAAACTTTGAAGCCAGTGGATTGGTAGATGACAACAGGATGAAGGGAAACCCCCTGAAGATTTCTACAGGCCCTTCCAGACTACAGTCTTCCAAGGTCAAGGAGACAAACAGCCCCACGGTGTTCAATATCTGACGCGTGTGCAAGAATCACCAAGTATGTGCACCCCTTGCTCACAGCAATGACAACAAGCAACAACAGCAAATAGGAACAAAAATGTTAAGTCACACATACCAAATAATGAGTTTGAGCAGATCAGGATGTGCATAGCGCAGAAGATATCCCAACTGACAGTGGCGGTAAAATGCCTGATAAAAGGAGGGTAATCCAGGGGCTGGAGTGATAGGACAGTGGGGAGGGCACTTGCGTTGCATGTGGCTGACCTGGGTTCAGTCCTCAGCATCTCAGATGGTTCTCCGCATGCTGCCAGTTGTGATTCCCGAGTGCAGAGTTAGGGAGTAACCCCTGAGCATAGCTGCTTGAGGACCCCAAACAAAACAAAACAAAACAAAACAAAACAACAAAAGAGGCTAATCCAAAGGGCCGGAGTGATAGTCCAGCGGGTAGGGCGTTTACCTTGCACGCGGCTGGCCTGCGCCGGCCCAGGTTTGATCCCCGATCCCTGGCATCCCATATGGTCCCCAAACACCACCAGGAGTGATTCCTGAGTGAAGAGCCAGGAGTAACCCCTGAGCATTGCCAGGTGTCACCCAAAAAGAAAAGAAAAACAAAAACAAAAACAAAAAAGAAGCGCAATAAACCCCAAAGGGACAAATCAAAGAAAAACAGAGTGTGACATAATTTAGTCAAATGGCCGAAAACCAAAACGAAGAATCTTAATGACTACGGAGCAAGATTGACAGCTAATACCTCGATGGAAGCAGTTAAATATATGAAGCAATAGAACATCTTTATAATCCTGAAAGAAAACAATTACCAGCCTTTAATTCTACACCCTACAAAAGTATCTTTCAAATCAAAAGGCAAAATAAAGGTATTTTGAACAAAACTGAAGAATTCATAGCTATTAGGGCTCTATGAAGAATTCATAGCTATTAGGGCTCTATGCTAAGTAAAATAAGGGGAGAAAATATAAGCCTAGACAAGTGCATAAAAATGTAGGAAGAGAGGGCCGGGAGTGATGGTACAGCAGGGAGGACACTTGCTTTGCAGAAAGCTGACCTGGGGTCCATCCCCAGAACCACATAGAGTCGCATCCCAGGAGTTATATATGGTTCCCTGAGCCCACCAGGAGTGACCCGAGCCCAGAGCCATGAGGAAGCACTGCTGGGCATGACACAAAACTGAAACAAACCAAAAGGTATGAAGAGTATGAAGACACTGAATAGGCTAGTGTAGAACAGTAGTAAATGGGGCTGGAGCAAGACCACAGCAGGGAGGGCATTTGCTTTGCAAGCAGACTGCCTGGGTTCTATCCCCAGCATCCCATATGATCCCTAAGCACCGCCAGGAGTAATTCCTGAGTGCAGAGCCAGGAGTAACCCCTGAGCATTGCCGGTGTGACCCAAAAATGCCAAAGCAAAAAAAAAAAAATAGTATATAAAATAATTAACTGTGTTTTTTGTGACTTGTCATTTGTCTTCCCGTTGTTCATTGATTTGCTTGAGTGGGTGCCAGTAACGTTTCCATTCGTTGGGAATGAGGTCCATTATTGTTACTGTTTTTGGCATATCGAATACACCACGGGTGATTTGACAGGCTCTGCCGTGGCTCTGGGTTCATCCTAGGGGACCCAGTCTTTTTCTGTGTCTTATTTTTTTGCGACTTAGATACATATATACACAGTCATACATATGTACAACTAAAATGTAAGACAAAATGATGTGTGAAAGGCATGGGGGGGAGTGAAAGACACTGAATGTTCTCAGAATCTAGCAACCAGCAGCAAGACTGTCCATTAGACCCCAACGTGTCGAGAAGGCGCATGAAGGCGGTTCAGCGCAGGCACAGAGTGCATGTTCTACAGGCGTGAGGTGCTGGTTCTGATCCTCCACTCGGAAAGAAACAGAGGTTGAAATTTGCAAAACAGTTCCAAAAGGATAGATATACCTAACAAGTTCTGAGAGCAGTTAAAGTGGGAAAATAAGTATTTTAAATTCTTTCAAAAGATGTTTTAAAAAAGCAAGGGAAAGAAAAAAGAGCCAAACTTTGTGGGTCAAATAGAAAATAATTAAGATGGTAGACAAAAGTCAAACCATCACCATGATTCATTAGGGATTATGTAAAGGATTCTATTAATCCAGAGTTTCTTGATCATTGCTGCTGTTAGCTCTGTAATTTGCTGGGAAGGGTCATGCTCTGAATCCGGACGGTATTTAACAGCATATTTATTTATTTAACAGCTCTGTAGACCAGATCCCAGTAACATAATGCAGATGTAACAATAAAAAAATGTGCCCAGAAAAAGCTGAAAGTGCAAAAGTCGCTTTTGGATGGAGTCACAGAAAGTTACCTAATCCCTGTCAAAACACAGCAGAACTTGAGGCCAGAGTGCTAGTATGGCGCGTGGGGCGTTTGCCTTGCATGCAGCCAACCTGGGTTCAGTCCTTGGCATCCCGTGACGGTCCCTGAGCACCGCCAGGAATAATTCCCTGAGTGCAGAGCCAGAAGAAACCCCTGAGCACTACCAGTATGACCAAAAAAGACCAAAAAAAAAAAAAAAAAGTAAAAATAAATTAAAGACACACAACAGAACTTTAAAAAAAATTTAACAAGACAATTCCAAAAATGATATGGGAAAGCAAACCACCTAGGATGTCAAGACAATCTTGAAGACAAATGACATAGGTAAACGGTGGTAGTACAAGTTCTTACATTATCAGATTTCAAGATTTACTGTGAATGCACAATATTTGTAAATAATGCATTGCTAGTGTAAAGAAAGATCAATGGAACAGCATGGAATCTAGTAAGCACCCCTACACACAAGAGTGTGCAGATATAGACCCACATGTATCTCACATGTACCAGTGGAGGCTGGGGGAAGGAGGGGAAGAACTAGGATTTCAGTTAGAGGAGCCTTTTCACTCAGTACCCAGGCAAGAACGACTGTCCCGATTCCATCTGTAAAACATTCCAAATGTAAAACAATCCAACTTTGCAAAGAAAACAGAACACACTGTTATGCTCTTAAAGTAGGCAAAGATTTTTTACACAGGGCTAATCACTCTTAAAAAAAAGGAGAAAAGAAAGATAAACAGGACATGGGGCCAGAGCGATAGCCCAGCGGGTAGGCATTTGCCTTGCATGCGGCTGGCCCATGCCGGCCTGGGTTCGATCCCGGCATCCCATATGGTCCCCGAGCACCGCCAGGAGTGATTCCTGAGTGCAGAGCCAGGAGTAACCCCTGAGCATTGCTGGGTGTGACCCCCCAAAAAAAAAAAAAAAAGAAAAAAAAAAAAAAGATAAACAGGACAGTAAAATTATTAGGATATTAACTTAGGACATAAATTAGAACACAATTTAGAACATAATTTTTTTTGGGGTCACACCCGGCAATGCTCAGGGGTTTCCCCTGGCTCTGCACTCAGGAATTACTCCTGGCGGTGCTCGGAGGATATGGGATGCCAGGGATCGAACCCTGGCCAGCATGGGCCGGCCACATGCGAAGGCAAACGCCCTACCCGCTGGGCTATCGCCCCTAGAACATAAAATTTAAATTAAGAACGTCTGCTCAAGGGCTGGAACGATAGCACAGCGGGGGCGTTTGCCTTGAATGCGGCAGACCTGGGTTGGATCCCAGGCATCTCATATGGCAGGACTAATTCCTGAGCGTAGAGCCGGGAGTAACCCCCTGAGCAATCCTGGTGTTACCCAAAATAAAACAAAACAGAAAAATACCAGACTTCTGCTCATTGAAAGACATTCCTAAGAATGAACAGAAACCCCACAAAGTGAGGACAGGCACTCCTGAGTCTGACAAAACACTCATTATTAATATAAAAAATACTGTGTAAATCATGAGATGACAATCTAACCAAATCAGAGAAAAGAGCCTATTGCAAACATGTTAGAAAAGGCAATCCGAAATGGCTAACAGATCTACAGAAAGACACCTAACATCATTCCTTAGGAAAATCCATTTCTTTTCCCTGAGGAAGGGAGCACATTAGTGGTATCCAGAGTCTACTCCCAGCAGTGCCAGGGACTGAACCCAGGCCTTCTGCAGATGAAGCATCAGCTGCAGCCTGCTGAACTCTCTCTCCACCCCTTGAAAGTGCTATCTAACCCGTGATAAGAGACCACCACATACCTACTCTAAAGGCCAAAGAGGAAAAAAGGGTGGTGGGCGGGAAAAGACAGAAGAATTGCCAAGGATATTAAGCAACTAGAATCCTGACAGAGGGCTGGTTGGAGTGTGAACTGGTAAAACCACTTAAAAACACTTTTTCACTATCACTATCTTCCCGTTCATCATCTATTTGCTAGAGCGGGCACCAGTAATATCTCCAAATGTCCTGTCTCATGCTAGTAGTACCCAAAGGAATCTGCTTGCTTCAGGAACATAAAGAGCCTCAAACCATTATATTAGGTCATGGGAATGACCTAATATAAATGTTACTGGTATTTGGCATATCAAATTGCCAGGCTTGCCGTGCAGGTGGCATACTCTTGTAGTCACCTCTAAATAAAGCATTTATTGTGGCGCGTGAGCTGGACTGTGATAGTCTGGTCTGCTGGGTGGAGTTGTAACGAGAGGGAAGTCCTGATGTGGAAAATGGCGGCCCCCATGGAGTAGGGGGAGTGTCGTCTGGTTTGTTGTGAGGCTCTGCTGGGGTGGCAGGCCAGGGCTAGAATCCGCCAGGCCTCCTGAAGCGCCTCATGAGCGGCTGGGCACAGGGAGAGCAAGTAGCAGCTCTGCCCCATGTCTGAGAGTCTCTGGTTCAGCATACCTGGGCCTGATTGAAAATAAAAACTGATGCAGGGTGGGTGTCGATGATCTGGGCTTGATAGTCTGGTCTGCTGGGTGGAATCCTGACTGAGGACTGGTTAGAGTGTGAACTGGCAAAACTGGTACCTGGTAAAACTAGAATCCTGACTGAGGGCTGGTTGGAGTGTGAACTGGTAAAACAACTTAAAAACACTTTTTTCACTATCACTATCTCTATCTTCCCGTTAATCATCTATTTGCTAGAACGGGCACCAGTAATATCTCCATATGTCCTGTCCCGTGATAAGAGACCAGCACATACCTACTCTAAAGACCAAAGAGGAAAAAAGGGTCGGGGGGCGGAGAAAAGAGAGAATTGCCAAGGATATTAAACAACTAGAATCCTGACTGAGGGCTGGTTGAAGTGTGAACTGGTAAAACTACTTAAAAACACTTTTCCATAGCTTCCATTAATTTAAAATATGGTCTATGAAGTAGTAATACCCCTCTTCACATGTGCAATAAAAATGCATACATAAATTTACTGAAACATGCTTTGGAACACACTATGTACAGTGCTCCTAAATGCAAACTACCCAAATACCCATTAATAAGGGTAATTTTTTTTCTCAACGGACCACTCTACAGATGAAGATTTACCACAATTAGAGATCTTCAAAGGAAAGGTTCGTAGGCTCAGAAACATAAAAACCAGATTTCTGTAAGGAAGATAGCCTAACAAATTGCTCCTTTGACTTGACTATAAAAGGCAACCATAGAGCTTTATGAGAGGGCCATGAAATCATACCTGTGTGATAATCTGTCAACTGCAGAAGGAATCAGTAGAGAGATTTAGGGCCTTGGGGAGTCAGTCTATTCCTATGAAAGACAGTCTTGACCACTGAAAGGGCGCTGCACGGTTTTGATTATTTATATAATTGGTAGTAACAGGACCATTCTGAACTAGGCAGTGGTACTGGGACAGGTATTCAGGACAAGCGTTCTCTGGGTGAGTGAAGAAAGCAGCCCGGAGCTCAATTCTGACTGATCAACTGATCAGGATAAACCCCGACACCAGTTCTTGGTGGCTGATGGCTACCTAGACCTGGCGGAGCTCCACTTGCCCCTCCGGCAGAAAGCGGCCATGGGGAGGCAGGGGAGGGAGATCTGCCACCAGAGAGCACAAGGCTGTGGTGGCCTCGTCCTTCTCCCCCATCTTTCTACCTTGTCACGGGGATCCCTCAAAGTTCCAAACCGCTGTGCCCCAGAGCCCTGGTGGTGGGTCAGATGGGACCACCCTACGCAGTATTTTACAGACAGCAAAGGAGGGTCTAGATCACGAGACACTTATTGTGTCGGGCAGGCACCAGAAGGACAAACACAAATGGAATTTGGGAGAAGAATGGACATCAGGGGTCTGAGCGAGTGCAGCGGGTAGGGCACTTGCTTTGCTCACAGCTGGCCCAGGTTCAATCCCGGCCGTCCTATATGGTCTCGCAAGCGCCGCCAGAACCGATTCCTGAGTGCAGGCCAGGAGTAAGCCCTGACAACGTCTAGGAATCCCTTACCCAAGTAGAATGAACATCAGTGGGTTGGGGAGGGGCTCGGCAGTAGAGCACATGCCTAGCACACGTGAGGCTCTGAGTTCTGTCCCCAGCACAGAAACTAACCAACCAACCAACCAACCAAAAAAAAAAAAAAAATAAATGAACACCAGCAGGAAGGTTCCTGGAGGGAGGATTTGTGCCGGGTGAGCGGACGGGTTCAAGGCTACCGGGAAAGCTGTTCATGGGGAAACACTGGCCCCAAACACAGGGGAGACAAAGTCCGAAACAAGACCATGGTCTGTCCACCTCCTGGTGAGTCATGCAGGGGGAACGCTCCGGGCGATCACTTATTGCGGTGGGGTCTTTAAACTGGCCGCTCTGCTAACAATGTAATATGATATGATATGATATGATATGATATGATATGATATGATATGATATGATATAATATAGTACAATATAATATAATATAATATAATATAATATAATATAATATAATATAATATAATATAATATAATATAATATAATATAATATAATATAATATAATATAATATAATATAATATAATATATTATAAATCCCCAGGGTTCACTCTCTCCCCACTGTCAGGGCTGAGCTCAGACATGCGTTCCCAGTGAGGCCTTCCCTGATCACTGTTTTGAAACCTGCGAGCCACCCCCGCCCCGTCATGGTGCTCCCAGTCTCTTTCCCTTGCCTTCAACTTGCCTCCTCAACACGAGGCACCTCACCCATCTGCCCGTGTCTTGCATCTCCCCTTGCTACAACAGGCTCTGCAAAGGCAGGGAGAGCTGACAGGTTTGGCTTTTGCCCACGTGCTGAGTCAGAGAGTTGCGTCTCTGGGCTCTGACATCAGCTATGCCCACGCTGCGTGCCGGGCAAATCATTCGGTAGGCCGAGTTACTCCCACCGCCAAAGTCAAGCCCAGCTGCTGTGGGAGGCTCTGCTCGATGCGGTCTTAGAAGTGGTCATAGTATAAATTTGGGCTGTCCTCTGGCTCACTTTAGGCTGTTTTTGGACAGGGCAGATTGAGTTTAGGAATAGGAATCTGACGCCTGAGCTTTAGTTCTGGCTCTTTCCATCCCTGCCTCCGTGATTTTCATGAGTCGTTCCTCAGCACAAAATAAACTTGGTAGAGAAGACAGAGCTCCAAAATTTCTGACTCTTTGGATAAGAAGGTAAGTTAGATCCCAGAATAGGAGTCCAGTTTTAAGCATCACCATGCAAGTTCCTGAATAGGAGGGTGTTACTACTGGTTGGGAAATAAAAAACACATACCAAAATATAAAACATAAGCTGG
Source organism: Cryptotis parvus (assembly GCA_021461705.1). Lineage (NCBI taxonomy): Eukaryota > Metazoa > Chordata > Mammalia > Eulipotyphla > Soricidae > Cryptotis > Cryptotis parvus. The sequence continues at coordinate 78,063 of JAJIBD010032624.1, read as the reverse complement.
CTAACATGATACATACATATAAGCACACACATTATATATGTGTATTTATGTTCGCCATGTTTACACACACGATATATTGCATATATGTCTGTCTATCTATCTATCTATCTATCTATCTATCTATCTATCTATCTATCTATCTATCTATCTATCTATCTATCTATCTATCTATCTATCTATCTATCTATCTATCTATCTATCTATCTATCTATCTATCTATCTAGTCTGCTGCAAGTTGACTTCAGGTTGACCTTGCGACCACTCACTACTCACTCCTGCCTCCTGCCCCTTGAGGTGTTGCAGGTGTGGCTGCGTCGGCAGGTGGCAGACAGGAGACAGGCTTGTCTACACCCAGGGCTCTGCCCCGTGGGCCCTGGCTGGTTGATGGTCTGACATAGAAAAAGACTGGGCCCCCTGGGATGAATCCACAGCCATTGCAAAGTCTGGCAAGTTACCCGTGGTGTATTCGATATGCCAAAAACAGTAACAATAATGGACCTCATTCCCAACAAATGGAGACATAACTGGCCCTGCTCGAGCAAATTGATGAACAACAGGAAGACAAGTGATACAACTGATATATCTATATATCCTATTAGCCAGCTTATGTTTTGGTTTGTGTCTTTTATTTTATCCCAACCAACACATATCTATACATATAGCTATATGACATATACTATATATATATGTTATAACATATATATATATGTTATATCGTGTGTGTGTGTGTGTGTGTGTGTGTGTTTTGGGCTTTTTGAGTCACCACTTCGGCGATGCTCAACGGTTACTCCTTGTGGTGCTCAGGGGAACACAAAGGTTGGCGGGAGTGAACCGGGGTTGGCCATGTGCAAGGTAAACTCCCTACCTGCTATATCATCACTCCGGCCCCACGTCCTAGATATTTTATATACAAAAACTCCTTATCCATAAGCTGAGTAATACGGGGCCGGAGCGATAGGCCCGCGGGTAGGGGCGTTTGCCTTGCACGTGGCCAGCCCATGCCGGCCCTGGTTCGATCCCGGTATCCCATATGGTCCCCGAGCACCGCCAGGAGTAATTCCTGAGTGCAGAGCCAGGAGTAACCCCTGAGCGTTGCCGGGTGTGACCCAAAAAAGCAAAAAAAAAAAAAATAAGCTGAGTAATACAAGGCTCCAAGAGGCTTTAGTGATGCCCAGGATCACACAGCGAGCCGAGCCGTGGTCAGATCTGAAATTGCACACAAGCCTGTCTGATTTCACAGGCTTAGATACTCTTTCTACTGCACCAGAGGTTTGTGGCATGGTTGTTTAGAAATCAAAGGGTGAGACAGTGTAAATAAAGATTCCAGGACGCCCCGTGGCAGATGTGCTGAATCAGAATCAGGGGAAGGTATTCTGGGGAATATTTCAGAAGTTCACCAAGACCGCGACAGGCAGGCAAGTGTGGGAATCCGGTACTGAGAGATTCTACGCGCGCGGACTTCTGAAGAACAAGAGCCGGGCGCTGACAGAGATACTTGTTCAATAATCCATCTAGAGGCAGTGCTCGGAGCGCGCCTGCGGATCACTGACTCGGGCTGAGCGGCGGCCTTATCTGCCTGTCTCCCGAGTGGCACGCTCCCTCCAGCGCTGCAGGCTGTAGCACTGCCAGCATCTGCGACAGGGTCTGCCAAGCTGTTCCCACCCACTGCTTGTTCAATAAACGGGTCAAAGAAGCCAGCTAACACGAAACCTCCAGAATTCCCTGCTGCAACGCGCTCCCTACTCATTCTTCCTTCGACCTAGAAATGTACTGTAGTGTGCACTGCGTACCCACCACGGTGCTAGAGTCTTTAAGAGGGAAATGGGGTACAGAGGTGACCTCCGCCCCATTCGGTGCCCGGCCGAAAGGTTCTCGTCTCTCCCACACTGGGGTGGTGTCAGTGGACGCCCAGCAGAGCCATGGCTCTCCCAGCATAAAGGAAACTGACTCCGTGCTGTATTGGTGAAGAATAAGCAGGAGACTCATGCTCTGAATCGGGAGAATCAGGCTCAGTTCTGGCACTGTCTGGTCCCCAGAACACCACTAGGAGCGATTCCCGAGGGAGGAACCCTCCAGCGCAGCTGCTGAGCCATCAGATGAGGCCACCCCTGCCCTCCCCCTAAAAAAAAGTGAGGAGCTGCACTGGCCTTGCATTTGCGAGAACCTGAGATCAATCCCTGGTACCACCAAGGAAAGAACAGAGAAACCAAGTGGGGTACACCCCTTCACCTGGCAGTGAAAAGGGGTTCACTCACTCGGGGTGCCAACGGGAATGAAAGAGAAAACTGGCACCTGGCAATAGCGGGGGTGAGGCTCCATCTGTCCTTCCACAGTGGTGTCAGAGAGAGGGGAAAGAATCAGTCTCAGAACAAACTTCAAAAATGTCCATCCAAAACCCACTCATTGGGGCTGGAGCAATAGCACAGTAGGGAGGGCATTTGTCTTGTATGTGGCCAAGCTGGGTTCGATCCCCGGCATCCCATATGGTCCCCGAGCACCGCCAGGAGTAATTCCTGAGTGCAGAGCCAGAAGTGACCCCTGGATACCGCTCATCATAGCCCAGAGCCAGCAAGAGCTCAAAGTGAATGGAAAGAGCGATCAATATGTGTCAGCATTGAGATGACGTAGATGTCTGGCTTTACTGATCAAACCATAACACAAATAACTTTAAAAAGTTATGCACAACTTCAACCCACAAACATGCCTGAAAGGAAAATAAGAGAGAGTCTCAGAAAAGAAACAGAAGCTGGAAAAGAGAGCTGGGGTGCAAGTTTGGCATGGAGGAGCCGGGCTGGATCCCAGCAGAGTCAGGAACCAAAGTGTTACAAGCAGCAACCAGCACTTCCGGGAATGCCCCCACCCAACAAACAAGGACAGCAGAAAGAACAGAAAATTCATAAACTCAAACCCTGAGCAAGAAATAGCAAGCTCAGTGGACAGGGTCAACAGCTGGATTGGAGGAACAGAAGAAGCTATGTGAGGGAAGATAAAAACGACCCAATCTGACTACATGAAACTAAAAAGCTTCTGCACCTCAAAAGAAACAATGACTAAGATACAAAAGCAGTCCACAGAATGGGAAAGAATATTCACTCAATGCCCATCTGATAAGGGGTTAATATCCAGGATATATCAGGCACTGGTAGAACTTTACAAGAAGAAAACAAACAACCCCATCAAAAAATGGGGAGAAGAAATGAACAGAAACTTCAGCAAGGAAGAAATTCGAATGGCCAAAAAACATATGAAAAAAAATGCTCATCATCACTAATCATCAGAGAGATGCAAATCAAAACAACAATGAGATATCATTTTACATCACAGAGACTGGCACATATTCAAAAGAGCAAGAACAACAAGTGCTGGCGTGGATGTGGGGAAAAGGGGACACTCATCCATTGTTGGTGGGAATGCCGGCTGGTACAGCCTTTCTGGAAAACAATATGGACTTTCCTCCAAAGACTAGAAATTGAACTCCCATTTGACCCAGCCATACCACCCCTGGGAATCTACTCTGGGAAACCAAAAATACGCAGCGGAAACACCATCCCTACTTTTATGTTCATAGCAGCATTATTCACAATAGCCAGAATCTGGAAGCAACCAGAGTGCCCGAAAATCGATGACTGGATAAAAAAGCTTTGGTACATCTACACAATGGAATACTATGCAGCTGTTAGGAAAAATGAAGTTATAAAATTTGCCTATAAATGGATGGACATGGAGAAGATTATGTTGAGCGAAATTAGCCAGAAGGAGAGAGACAGATACAGAATGCCTGCATTTATCTGCATAACATAAATCCGGCCCAGGTATGCTGGTCCAGAGACTCTCACACATGGGGCAGAGCTGTTCCTTGCTCTCCCTGTGCACAGCCGTTCATGAGGCAGTCGGGAGGCATGGCGGGTTCTAGCCCTGGCCCACCACCTCGGCAGAGCCTCACAACAAGCCAGACCACCGCTCCTCACTCCACGGGCGCCGCCATTTTCCACTTCTGGACTTCCCTCTCGTCAGAACTCCACCCAGCAGACCAGCCCATCACAGCCCGGATCACCGGCACCCACCCTGCGGCAGCTTTTTCCTCAATCCGCCCAGGTATGCTGGTCCAGAGACTCTCACACATGGGGGCAGAGCTGTTCCTTGCTCTCCCTGTGCACAGCCGTTCATGAGGCAGTCGGGAGGCATGGCTGGTTCTAGCCCTGGCCCACCACCTCGGCAGAGCCTCACAACAAGCCAGACCACCGCTCCTCACTCCACGGGCGCCGCCATTTTCCACTTCTGGACTTCCCTCTCGTCAGAACTCCACCCAGCAGACCAGCCCATCACAGCCCGGCTTGCGCGCCGCGACTGGTTCGTCAATAAATGCTTTATTTGGAGGTGTTTAAAAGAGTTTGCCTCCTGCTCGACAAGCCTGGCAAGCTTCTCGTGTTGTATATGATATGCCAAATTCCAGTAACAATTATATTAGGTCATTCCCATGACCTAATATAATGGTTTGAGGCTCTTTATGTTCCTGTAGCAAGCCGATGCCCCTGGCTCTACTGGCATGAGACAGGACATTTGGAGATATTACTGGTGCCCGCTCTAGCAAATAGATGATCAACGGGAAGATCGTGATCGTGATAAATATATATGTACATATTATGATACCAATATCCAAGGTCAAGTGAAACATATATCAGGAGGTCTTGTCAAAGGTGGAAATTATCACAAACGTGTGGGAGTCAGAGGCTAGGTAAGACAGAAAATGGAACATTGTGCTAACAATTGTCGAGGGTACTAATGTCAACCTAGAACTGAGCATTAAATAGAGGCAAAAAGATACACATGACAACCCTTTAATGTATATTCTGTGATCCATAGTCTGGAGGGGGAAGGAAAAGAGAAAGAGAGAGAAAGGGAAAGAAATAAAGAACCTGCCATGGAGGAGGGCTTGGGGAGGGGGAGGGAACCGGGGCGTTGGTGGTGGGAGATGGGCACTGATGGCGGGATGGGTGCTGGAACACTGTATGACCAAAACCCAAATATGAACTTTTTAATTGTTTATCTTTGTAATTGTAAAAATAAAAAATTAAATAAATAAATATTAGTTTTTAACAGAAAAAAAAAGACCCAATCTGAACAACAGAGAGAAAAATTGGTTAAAAGCCTACAAAAGACCTGAGTTCAAGAAGGAAAGAATAAAAGAAGCAATGGCTTGCCCCAACCATATTTGGTAAGATATAAATCTGCATTTTCAAGAAGTTGTGTGAACCTCAAGTAGGATAAACCCAAATATACCAATTATATTATACTATAAGATTCTGGAAAAAAAAAAGAAAAAGAAAAATAATAAAAATTGTTAAAGAAGCCAGAGAAAGGAATCCTTGACTGTAAGAGAAGGATATTTCAAGAATAGTGAATTTCTCACCTGAAACCAAAAGTAATGTGCTGAAGAAAATAAACTGTCACCCACAGAATTCTATGCTTAGCAAAACATTGCTCACAAACTGTGTAGAAATCAAGATGCTCCAGGAGCCGGAGCGATAGCCCAGTGGGTAGGGTGTTTGCCTTGCTGCGGCCGGCCCAGGCCAGCCAGGGTTCGATTCCCGGCATCCCATATGGTCCCCGAGCACTGCCAGGAGTGATTCCTGAGTGCAGAGCCAGGAGAAACCCTGAGCATTGCCGGGTGTGACCCAAAAAGAAAAAAAAAAAATCAAGATGCTCCTTGGTGACGACAAGAGAATCTGTTTGTTCCTGGGCCACACCGGGCTGTGCTTGGGGCTTGCTTCTGGTCCCATCCTCAGGGCTTACTCCTGGCAGGTTCCAGGGACCACAGAGGTGGCCCATGTGCGATGCAAATGCACTACCTGCTGTACCTTTCTTCTAGCCCTGTGTCAGGACAGGAGAATTTGACCAGCAAGCCTTCTCCAACACAATGGATAAAGGAGAAAGAACAGAAGCGAAAAGCCACCCCCAAAAAAAAAAAAAAAAAAAAACAATATGTGACTAAAAACTGTGTGAATACCATAGGGTTTCCTGGTTCTTTGCGTTTTCTAAAGTGTCTTTGAGAGCGGAAGCAAAAGCGAAACACTGACGCAGTTCTAAATGGATGCAGAGGAAATACTTAAGAAAATCTAAAAGTGGAGGATGAAAAGAGAAAAGGGGAGTGTGGGCTGGCCCAGTGGCTTAAAGCACTTGCCCTGCCCTGGGGGTCATGACCTTAAGCCCTGGGGTTGCCCGCAGGCCTCAAACACGGCCTGGGTAATTCTTGCTTGGGACCCCCATGTTGGGATGATTTCCAGCACATTGCAGCCAAGCCTGCACAAGTAGTACAGCTGAGCGTGTGACACAACTACTGGGATGCGAGCCCCCAGACCTAGTGGGTGACCCCAGGGAAGCCCGTGGATGAGAACCACGGTGACTCCCGCAAGCACTGCAACCGGAAGGTGCCCCACGGCTTGCGCTGCACAACCCCTAGTGACTATGCATGTGAACCCCTGGGCACGACCACCAGATGGGCAAGCAAGCACACGTGTGTGACTGCCAACAACGGGAAGGGGAGAGAGGTTGGGGGAAAGAGGGAAGGGGGCGCTGCAAACTTCATTAAATCTCCTAAAGACGAGTTGTGCACATGTCATGTAATACCTAGAAGAACCTCTAAAAGCGGCCAAAGAGGGGCCGGAGCCATAGCCCAGCGGGTAGGGCGTTCGCCTTACCCGCGGCCAGCCCGTGCTGGCCCGGGGTTCGATCCCGGCATCCCATATGGTCCCCAAAGCACCGCCAGGAGTAATTCCTGAGTACAGAGCCAGGAGAAACCCCTGAGCATTGTCGGGTGTGACCCAAAAAAGCTAAATAAATAAATAAATAAAAAATAAAAATAAAATAAAATAAAATGGCCAGAGACACACACAGAATTACTGGAGGTTTAGGGGCTGCAGAGATAGCACAGCGGGAAGGCAACGGCCTGCCATGCAGCTGACTGGGTTCCATCCCCGGCATCCCATATGGTCCCCTGAGTATCCCCCAAGCACCACTGGGTGTGACCGAAAAACAAATAAAAAAGAATTACTATAGGTTAAAAAAAAATCAAATGGAATTCTAAGAAACATTCTTGTAACTCAGGGGAAAGTAGGGGCTGGAGAAAGAAAGACTAAAGCATAACAAATAAAAACATGGATCAGGAGGTCTTGTCAATAGGTGGAATCTACCACAAGCATGTGGGAGTCAGAGGCTAGGTAAGACAGAGAGAAGGAGCGGTGTGTGCTAATAATCATTGAAAATGGTAATACCAGCCTAGAACTGAGCATTGAATATAGGCAAAAGATACATGATAACCTCAAATGTATGTATTGTAATCCACAATGTGTAAGAGAGGAGAAGGAAAGGGGGGAGAGAGAGAGAGAGAGAGAGAGAGAGAGAGAGAGAGAGAGAGAGAGAAGAGATAAAGAACCTGTCATAGAGGGGCAGGCTAGAGGAGGGGGGGAAATGGGCACTGGTGGAGGGATAGGTGCTGGAACACTGTATGACTGAAAACCAGACATGAACATCTTTGTAATTGTATATCTCACTGTGGTGTAATTAAAACAAACAAACAAACAAACAAACAAACAAACAAACAAACATCAGCTCTAAAATAGCAGGAGGGCTGGAGCAACAGCACAGCAGTAGGACATCTGCCTTGACCGAGGCCAACCTGGGTTCTTGGCCTCGTTCCAAGCATCCCATATGGTCCCCTGAGCACCGCCAAGAATAATTCCTTAGTGCAGAACCTGGAGTAACCCCTGAGTACAGCCGGGTGTGACCCCAAAAAGACAAAATAAAATAAAATAGCAGTAATTATATGTAAAAGGTCTAAATACCCAATAAAAATCAGAAAGGATTATTCACAATTGCCTCAGAAAATCAAGTAGTAGGGGGCAGATTGATAGTAAAGCAGGTAGGGCGTTTGGCTTGCATACAGCTGACCAGAGTTTGATCCCTGGCATCCCATATGGTTCCCTTAGCACTACCAGGAGTAACTCCTGAGAATCACCAACTGTGATGCAAAAAGCCAATAAATAAATAAAATAAAGTACTTGAATTGGTCTAACCAAAGAGGTCCAAGACCCAGACGAAGAAAATTACAAAACACTACAAGAAATGAAAGAGGACATGAAGAAATGGAAACCACATGCCTTGCTCACAGATTGGGAGATTAATTACCATCAAAATGGCAATACTCCCTAAATCATTGTAGATTCAAGGCTGTTCCAATAAGGACACCCATGACATGTTTTTCAGAAAAATAGATCAAACACTCCTGAAATTCATATGGAACAATATCCCCCCTCCCCCCACATAGCTAAAGCAATCCTTGGGGGAAAAGAGATAGGAGGCATCACTTCCCCAACTTCAAACCCTACGATAAAGCAGCAGTAATTATAAAGGCAAAGTACTGGAATGAATACAGAGCCTCAGGTCAATGGGATGGAACTAAATATCTTAATACAGACCCTTAAATATATGATCAATCTTTGATAAAGGAGCAGAAAATATAAAGTGTTATAAGGGAAACTTCTTCATAAAGTGGTGCTTGGGAAAACTGGTCAGCCATATTAAAAAAAAAACAAACTTAAACCTCTTTCTAATGCCATGCACAAAATTAAAATCAAAACAGAGACCTTGAGAGCAGATCTGAATCCATAAGGTACATAGAGAAAAATGTAAACAGAACTCCCCATGACACCGCATGCAACTAAAGGCATTTTCAAGGATGAATTGCCACTGACTAAGCAAATGGAAGCAAAGATAAACAAACCACAACTAAATTAAGAAGCTTCTGTACTTCAAAGGAAATGAAGACGAGGATACAAAGACAACCATGGAATGGGAGAAATTATTTGCCCAACACTCATCTGGTAAGGGGTTAATAATATCAAAGATATATAAGGTACTGGTAAGGGGTTAATAATATCAAAGATATATAAGGTACTGGTCAGAAAAAAAAACTGAACTTGGCCAGAAAAAAACTAACTCCATCAAAAACTAGGGAGATGAAAGAAACCTACCCAAAGAAGAACTATAAATGGCCAAAACCCACATGAAAAAATAAATGCTTTACATCACTAATCATCAGGGAGTTACAAATCAAAACAACAGCGAGATACCATCTCACCCAGAGACTGGCTCCCATCAAAAAGAACAACCAGTGCCGGCGCAGATGAGGGGGTGGGTGGGGCGCCTTTCATTCACTGCTGGTGGGAATGCCAACTTATATAGCTTTTCTACAAAACAATATGGACATTCCTAAAAACTCCAGGAACGGAGCTTCCATTTGACCCAACAACTCTACTTCTGGAATATACCCAAGGGCCCCAAAACAAAATGGAGAAAAGACATTCGCACCCCTGTGTTCCTGGAAGCACCATTCACAATGCCAACATCTGGGAACAACCCAAGTGTCCGAGAATAGGTGACGGGATAAAGAAACTATGGCACATTCACACAGTGGAATATTACCTGGCCAAAAGTCATGCGGTCTGCTGCTCCGTGGACAGACCTGCTGAGAGAAGTTAGCGGAGAGAGACAGACAGAGAATGTCTCTCACATGCAGGGTACAAGAAAACATAATGGGGAACAAGAATGGCCAAACACAATGGAAACAAAGAACATGAGAATTCTCAGCAGGAAACTCGCCTGAGGGTTTGGGGGGACAGGAGGGGGCAAGAACAGCGGAGGGAAGATCTTGGGGGGCTGAGGGGGCGCTAAGAGGGGATAAAGTGTTCTGTGCGAAACCCTAACAGCAATAATGCACATACATAAAAATCGTCCATCTTAGAGGCAGACTGGTGGGTGGGTAGGAGATAAATGGGGGGGGGGAGGTGGAGGGCAGTGGGTGGGGTGAAAGGCTGGGGGAGAAACAATGTATCCCTGAACCCAAAGTGGGTGGCTGCGTAATTTCATAGTGACCAAACAGAGAGGATTAAACTGCATGAACTGGGGGAGGGGGCAGAGAGCTTGCTCAAGGGGCTAATGGGTACACAGGGGAGACCTGCGATGGATCCCCCACCACCGTCCCCTGAGCATGCCAGTAGCCCCTGAGCATGCTGGGGATGGAACAATGACAAAACCAAACACAAAACAATAAAACCAGACAAGCGGGAAGGAGTCCAGCAGGTAGGGCATTTGCCTTGCATGCGGCTGACCCGGGTTCGATCCCGGCATCCCATATGGTCCCCTGAGCACCACCAGGAGTAATTCCTGAGTGCAGAGCCAGGAGTAACCCCTGAGCATCGCCTGGTGTGACCCAAAAAGAAAGAAAAAACAAACAAACAGACAAGCATCCAAATTAAACAAGTTTGTGGCCTCAGGGCCGGAAAAATGGTATAGCGGGTAAGGTTCTTGCCTTGGCCTCGCTGAGAAATCTCATCCAAGATTTTATCTCCGGGACTCCAAGCACCACCAGGAGTGACTGGTCTCTGAGCACAGAACCAGGAGTAAGCCCTGAGTACAGCAGAGTGTGGCCCCAAATAAACAAAACAGTTTGCGAACTCCACGACCAGGTGTGAATAAGTCAATCAAATGCAGCATCACAGTAACAAAGGCGGGAGAGGGGTGGCATAAAATGGTACAGTATTTCACCTAACCACTTACATCCTCTGAACACTTTAAATCCTGATTACAAGTACTGCTAATTAGCTTATTACACACACACAGATACAATGTAAACATGAACAGCTACTGCACTGCTAGGGAATGAGAAAAGCCAGTAGAGCTTCAGGAAAAACAACCATTTGCAGGAGATTAACTGCATTCCCAGATGTGGAAGGTACTCCAACAGCGGCCAACTACACATCCCCACCCCCCATCCCCGCAGTATCCAAAAAGACCAGCTGCCCAGATGGACCATAACACAGGAAATAAACAAATGTTGCGAATTGGAATCAAACTAGAAATCACAGAGACAAGAGGAAAAAAAATCTCCAAATACCTGAAAACCAATTCTATACCAATACAACACGAATGCCATGAAATACCTATCCTCTGTGTGGCTTAGTAAATACTAACATAAGTGCTAACAGAGGCAAAACCATCCAGAAACCAAACAGCCGGCACATCCAAAAGAGCTCAGCCTGTTTGCTTAGAAGAGTGCATTAGACATAGATGTTCCAAAACTGTCTATTAAATGAAAGAAACACTCAAGAGTTAACATCTGATGACCTCGATTAAGTTCCTGGCTCTAGTATTGCTTACACTCTAGTGACCTTGGATAGGCTACTCGGTCAAGTCTTGCTCCTTATAATCAAATGGGGATAATAATTCCACTCAACAGAACTGATACAGTGAGCTTAATACAGTGCCTTGCTGTGAAAGTATTAAGTGCGTACTGAGATCCCGAGCCAGTCGTACAGCACTTAGGGCACACGCTTTGCACAGTCAAGCCTAGTTTAATTTCCTGAGCCCCACCAGGAATAATTCCTGAATGCAGTGTCAGGAGTAAACCTTGAGCACTACAGTGTGTGACCTCTCTCTCCCCCCACTCCCACCCCCGCCACTCCACTCCATCAAAACAGCACAGGGTGGAAGAGGAAGTACAGGAATTAAGGTGATTTGTCTCGCACACAGTACACCCTGGTTCCATCTCTGACACTGCATATAATCCCATCAGGATTTTACAAGCACTTCCAGGAGTGGTCCCTGAGCACAGACCCAGTGGTAAACCCTGAACACCATAAGATATGGTCCACCTAATCCTCCATCCCCCAAAGGGTTAAGTATGAAAGAGTTATGTATCACCGATTTTATTTACTTATTTATTTTTGCAGTGCTCAGGGGTTACTCCTGGTTCTGCAGTAATTACTCCTGGTGGTGCTTGAGGGACCACATGGGATGCCCAGGATCAAACCTGGGTCGGTCCCATGGAAGGCAAATGCCCTCTCCACTGTACTGTCTCTCTGACCCTGAATTTACATGAATCTTGATGGCAAAGCTCACTACAGGGAGAGGAGGATGTCGGTACCACTATCATATTCATGGTCTGTCACCGATGATCTGTCATAATGTGGGGCGTTAAATATATGTGACGGTGTTACTAATGAAAGGCTGAGGGGCCAGAGAGATAGTACAGCAGGCAGGGCGTTTGCCTTGCACATGGCTGACCCGGGTTCGATCCCTAGCATCCCATATGGTCCCCCAAGCACCTACAGGAGTTAATTCCTAAGTGCACAGCCAGGAGCAACCCTTGGGCCTCACCGGTGTGACTCAAAAAGGCTGAGATTTGGACTCAAAATCCCTAGGTTACAATGATCACTAGATAAGCAATCATTTGAGACTAATGATTAATACTAATCATTTTTAATACTAATTCCCTCGTGCAGCAGATGGCTGGGATGCAGATCTCCATGCGGTCTGGAATCCAGCCTCAATTTCCTCCTCTCCCATGCGGGAAATGTACTCGTGTCCATCCAAGAGGTTTGTTATGGGCTTAAGAGCATCACTGGGCAAGTCAGTGACCAGTCCATGCAGCTGCCCTCTGCGCTAGAAAAGATTCTAGTCTGGGGAGGGGGCAGCTAAGGACAGGACAGTGGGATGCGCAAAACCTGGCCTATGCTAGGTTTGTTGTTGTTTTCGGGCCTGGCGCAGCAGTGCTCAGGACTTAGTTCTGGCTCCAGCTGAGGGATCACTCCTGGCGGTTCCCAAGGCCAGAGATCAAAGCCGGGTCACCCATGAGCAAGGCAAGTGCCCTATCGCCATACTATCCTCCCGCCCCCTAATGTATACCGGAGCTGTAATCTGCCTGTAATTAGCGCAAAAGTGGATTTTCCTAATCGGATTTCATGTTAACAAGCCAACAGTGAGGAAGCTGAACAATGATCTGAAAATTCTGACTTTCATGCCTGTAATTACCTATCACTCCCACAGCAGTTAGGGCAAACAGCAGTTAGGGCAAACTTTCTTTGACTTGATTAACTGGAACTCAAAGCCTTAAGAAAAAAAAGGATAAAGGCTAAGAGTCTCAACTACTGTTTCTTTTTGTTTGTTTGTTTTGTTTTGGGGGGGTGGGCTCACTCCTGGCTCTGAGCTCAGGGCTCGCTCCTGGCGGGCTCTGGGGCCGTATGTGATGCAGGAGATGGAATTCGGGTCGGCCCTTCCCGCTACAGTGAGGCTCTGGCCCCTCGACTAGTGTCTCAAAGCGGATCGATCAGCGGGTGAACCAGGAAGGTAGTTTCAGCAGCCCCAGATGAACAACGTTTAAAACTGAGAAAAAGTCAGCTGGAAGCCTGGAGGGCGCTGGGCAGCATGAGACTCTCGCAGAGATGAATCCCGGGGAGGTCTCAGCGTTGTAAAAGATAGCGCGAACAGCGAGGCGGAAAGGGCCACTGGCACGTGGTGGCTTGGCACCACAACCAAGCCCCGGGGGCTGGGGGCCGCAGGACAGGGCTTCCACCGAGGCTAAGTGCGGCCTGGGGCCTGCCAGGGGAGGAGGACATGCCGCGTCCACGCCCGGTTGTCGCGACTGCTCGGACTCCGAGAAACCCCCTCCCCCGGACCCTGCGTAGGGGTTTCACGCTGCTGAGCTCCCTACTGCTCCCGCCACTCTTCCCTTACCTCGTCTTCCAGTCTTTCCCTTACTCTCCCGCCTCTTCCACACCGCCGGAAGTGACGCACTCACGGGCGCGCCACAAGCGCCAAAAAAGGTTCCGCGGGAGCGGGAGAAAGGGCCTTCTTGGCTCACTGCGCAGGCGTGCGGGCGCGAGCGGTCAAAGCGGCTTCCGGAGGCCGCCGAGCTGCGCTTCTTTCCCGGCCTGTCGCTTCCGAAGCGTCCTGAGCTAAGCTCAGAGCGGCCGGGCCCCGCGGACGGCGGCTTCTCTCCCGCTCTGGCGGCCCCGCTGCCCCGGCGCCTAGCGACTCCGGCCCTTACCCTTTGACCTCGCTCGGCGGCGGGGTGAGAGGTCGGTGGCCATCTTGTGGCGGCGGCGCGGGCGACTGTTACTGCGGAGACCCGTCCCCTCCCCCGCGGGCCCCCTGGCGCTCTGACAGTCCGCGGAGGGCCCCGCAGGCCGCCGCCGGAGGTCCGGGCCTCGTGCCGTCGCTCCCCTCGCCGCGCTGGGCGGCTCCGGCCGCTCCCTGCGTGGCCTCCCCGCCGCCACCATGTCCTCCTTCTCGGAGTCGGCGCTGGAGAAGAAGCTCTCGGAGCTGAGCAACTCCCAGCAGAGCGTGCAGACCCTGTCCCTGTGGCTCATCCACCACCGCAAGCACGCGGGGCCCATCGTCTCCGTGTGGCACCGCGAGCTGCGCAAAGGTAACCCCCGCCGCCCTCCTTGCTTCTCCCCGTGGTGGTCCTTTCCCGACCTCCCTCACCCCCTACCTGCCTCCCACCGCGGTGACCCAGGAGCATCTTAAGTCGGGCCTTGCTTGGTCGGCCCTCCTGTTGCATTGCTGAGGTTGGAGACAGCGCTCTCCCCATTGATCGGGGAGGGAAACTGAGGCTCCGGAAGGCTCAGGACCCCGCTGGCCCGAGGTTGCACCGGCCGGCGCGCAGGGCCCCCGAGTGCTTCCCAGCCGGTGCCGCCGAGACGGTGCGTGCCCCTTTAGGCCGTGATCATCTGGGTAGCGCCCGGAGCCGAGGAGGGCGCCAGGCCGTGCGTGTCCGCCCGCCCCAGCCCGGAGAGCCCGGGCCGGCAGCTTCGTAGCCCACGCGATGCCCGTGGGCTTCGCGCTCTGCCCGTTTCCTGATCAGCTCTGCAGGGAGGAGGGTGTCCGGCAGCCCTTCTGCCAAGCCCTTGACGATCTGCTCTCACCCAGGGCTCCGAGCAGCCCGGATAAGTGGATATTCAGTTACCTCCAACCCCCTGAAGTGGGTGATACTGTTACGCTTCTGCACTTTTCCCGGCCAGGCTCTTCACAAGCAACTTTCCTTGCCTGTGGGACTCTCTGCTCCCATCTGCCAGGCTTGGGGCTGAGGCTTGCAGGCTGGTCTTGCCGGTTATCCACCCCAAAGGTTTAGTGTTTCTGCCCCTAGGATTCCTTACCCGAAAGACACAGACCGTAATCGCTGCTATTTACTATGCCTGGAGCAACGTGGCGGGTGTTGTAGTAATATCTTTGGTGACCCTCGGAGATCTGTGAAGTAGGAACTTTGCAGAAAAGGAAATAGGGGATGCCAACAGCCTGTAGTGGGGAAGAATAAAGAGGGTAAGTCCGAGGAACATCTAGATCGAGGCTATGCATTCAGCGACAGATAAACCACAGCCAGGTGAGACTGTCGGTGACAGTGTTAGGTGCAGGGTGTGCCTTAAAAGCTTCTTTTTTTTTTTTTTTTTTTTTTTTTTTGATTTTTGGGTCACCCCCGGCAATGCTCAGGGGTTTCTCCTGGCTCTGCACTCAGGAATTACTCCTGGCGGTGCTCGGCGGACCATATGGGATGCTGGGGATCGAACCTGGGCCGGCATGGGCCGGCTGTGTGCAAGGCAAACGCCCTACCCGCTGGGCTATCGCTCCGGGCCCCGAGAGCTTTACCGTCCGAGGGGCAGACGGCTGAGTCCCCGGTAGCAGGAGGCGGAGCCCTGACCCTTGGAGCAGTTGAGGACCCCTGCAGGACTAGGAGGCGGGGCAGGAAGTGATGACTCTGTGGGTGCTCTGGTCCCTGTGTCATGGTCTGTCACTTGGTTTAGAGGTCTGGGAAATGGCAGCGGGGTCTCAGTTCTCAGAACTGCTGTGGCACCGGCTACGCTTGGCAGACGCCAGAGTCCGTGCCCTGGCCTCTTCAACTGTGTGGTCAAGGAACTAAGGGTCGGAGGTAAGCAGGAATGTGGCAGGCGGGGAGGGTTTCAGAATGCATCAGATGCGAGGGCCACTGTTGCCTTTCTGGGGGACGGGTGGCGGGTGGAGGAAGGTGAAGAACCCCTGCTTTCAGGGCACCCGCTGCTAGCCTCAAGCAGAGGCCCCATTGGAACAGGTTAGTGTCAGCTGGGACCACTGTGGCTCACAGTGACCCGCTGCTGCCCCTGCGTTTATTTTATTCGCGTTTTATTCACTGAATTGTGCCTTAACTAGGCCTTAATTTTTTTGTAATGCCCATAGCCTGGTGCCTGCGTCACAATTAAAAATTAGGACTTAGGGGCCAGAGCCATAGCCCAGCGGGTAGGTGTTTGCCTTGTGCACCGCTGATCCAGGGCCAGCTGCAGTTAGATCCCTGGCATCCCATATGGTCCCCCGGTAACCCCTGAGCATTGCCGGGTGTGACCCAAAGGCAAAAATAAATACATAAATAAATTGGGGCGGAGGCGATAGCCCAGCGGGTAGGGCGTTTGCCTTGCGCGACCGGTCCATGCCGGCCCGGGTTCGATCTCTGGGATCCCATATGGTCCCCTGAGCACCGCCCGAGTAATTCCTGAGCAAAGAGCCAGGAGAAACCCCTGAGCATTGCCGGGTATGACCCAAAAAAGCAAACAGATAAATAAACAAGTGAATAAACGAGTAAATGAATGAATAAATAAAAATTAGGACGTAACTGTGGCGCCATTTTCATGGCCCAAGCAGCAAGGTCTGATGGCTTTTTTTCCTGGAGGGTGGGGCGTGGGTGGCTACATATAGCAGTGCTCAGGTCTCCTGCCTTCGTGCTCAGGGCTTGTTCTTGGCAGAGCTTGGAGAACCCGGTGTGATGATGTGATGCCGGGATGGAACCTGGGTCATTCATGTAAAATAGGCAGCTTATGGCGGCGATTCAACTGCTTTATATCTGCCGCTTGCTCGTCAAGCTCGTGTTCTCCCTTGAACAGGTATCTTGCTTACTTGTCTTAAGTTTCTTTACTTACTTATTTCCACTCTGGAGAAGTCTGTGTTCCTTGCTTTCTCTCCTTCCACATCTTTCTAAGCAACTTTCATTCAATAAAAACTACCTTCACTTCAAAGAAAAGTTTTGTATTTGTATTTTTTTTCTCTAAGTTTTTCAGTAAATGCGGTTTGAAAATTTAGTCCCTAGGTTCTGCTTGCCATGGACACAGCACTAACTACAGATCAGTGAGTGTGAGCTCGGAGCACAGGCTTCCTGATGAGCGAGTGCTCGCTAGCCGGCCCCTGCGGATCTGGAGGGTGCTCTCGCAGTACCACCCGCTCCACGTCTCCCAGCCCATGCATGTTGTGCCCTAATGTGGACTAACCCCTCCAGGTCTGGGACCGTCCAGATTTTGAAAATGGGCATTACTGGCCATGCTCAAGTAATTTCCGTGTGTGAGATGTTCTCAGACACTTGAATTGCCCATAAAATATACTTATTAAATTTTTTTTATTCTTTCCATTTTCTCACAATAATTTTTAGCTAAGTCCAGATGGGCTGGAACTCCTCCTTTTTATGAAAAAGTTCAGGAATTACTCCTGGCGGTACTCGGGGGATTATATGGGATGCCGGGATTGAACCTGGATCGACCACATGCCAGGCAAACGCTCTCCCTGCTGGGCTACTGCTCCGGGCCCCTAGTTGTGTTCTTAGGGCTTGTCCTGAATGCTTTTAAGCAAGTCTCTTTAAAAAATACTCTGTAGTATGTCCAGTCTCAGCAAACAAGTGAATAGTTTTGCTCAGTAACTGTTTCAGCCAGTTTAGAATGGGTCTGAGCAGAGGGCGCTGGGAGTGGTTTTGTCATCTTTGACATTTGAAAGAGCGAGCTACCCTGGAGAATGTGTGTTGTACCTGGTGTGACCTTGTGGCATCTTTACAGACGATGTTTGTTAACTCTACAGGGTGCTAGTTGTGGAGGAATAATGTTTCAGCCCACCCACCCACGTGCCCTTTTTCGAAGTCTGAGAATGATGAAATTTAATCAGCACTGTACATAGCAAACCTTAACTTTTTAACATCTTAGCTATCACACTGTAATGCTGAAAAAAAAAGGTCTTGAATGCCCACATTGACATCTTACAATAAGGATTCAGGGCTTTAAAACAGACCCAAGGAGAAACAAAAAGAGGCCTATGAAATTATGGACGTTCACTTAGATCTGTTTTGTGGCAGTTCGTATTGCTCTTTGCGTGTGCGAGCGTGGCCATGTGGGCTTTTTGACCTCCTTTGGCAGCACATCTGAGCAAGTTGCTTTCTCTTTCCCTCCCCTTTTTTGTGGGTGGTGCCACGGATAGAGCCTCGAGCCTCAGGCATACCGGGTGAGCGTTCACCAGTGAGTGATGAGCTACACCTGGGACGTCAGGCAGAACGTCCGGGCCGGAGACTGCACAGGCTTTAAGGCACTTGCCTCGCATGCAGCTGACCTGGTACAGTTCCAAGCACCACGTGTGGTTCCCCAATCATGCCGGGAGCTGGGAGCTATTCCGTAGCTCAGAGCCTTGCCAGGTGTTGCCCCATCCTCCTTCCCTCCAACAAAGCTTTTGCTATAGTGACACAGTGGGATACTGTGACATTGTAACTTATTAACATTTGTTCTACATTTGAATAATAATTAAAACGGTAAAAGAGCTCTAAGTTTTCAATATTTTCATCAGTTGGCCAGCTAAACTACTTGTCACCTGGCAGTTAATACAGTTTTGGATATCCCTATTTGACTTTATGAGCTCTTTAAGTTAATTTAAACTAATGTGCTTTTAAAAACGCAGTTTTCTTTTTTTAACTTGGGTTAATCGCCTGTCTCTACATTTTAAACTGTCGGATCTTCGACCCGCTCTGTCCCAGTGTATGTGCTGTGTTCATTTCTGAAGGGAGACGGAGCTAGTGCTGGATGCTCGGCTGTGTCAAGGTTGGCACGAGTCTGTCTTGGGCTCTCCAGGTACTTTAGTACTGGGGAAACAGTGTTTTGAGCTATTTGATTATGTTCTTATTTATTTCTTCTGAAAGAAAACTGGGAGCAAAGATGGTAGTGATGTAGCTGTGTGATTGAGAAGCTGTGTGCCTGGAAATTCAGTAATACTTCCCCAAGCAGCTGTAACTCAAACATACTGCATAGGTTTTTATGGATTAATATATGATGCCATATAGAGTAATAGGAAATACCATATTTAGTATTACAAGAGAGAAGAATTATGGGTTTTGTGGGAGCCATAATTTTGCATAAGCAGATTTCAGACATATGAACTTGGAGTAACAATGTAACACTTGGAGTAACAATGTAACATTCATCTATGTCTTTTCTGCACTTTGAGTTGAGAGTTGCCAGAGTGAATAAATTCCACCCCCTAGGGAGCACTGACCGCATGGGGGAAGAGTAATAGTCAGGTGGTATTGGTGCAGGGGGCTTCCTGCTCTAGGACTAAAGGTTGATTTCTAGGGGGTGCTCAGTGATTTTTCTCTCTGAAAAGGGGTGGGCGGTAGATCAGATCAGGTTGGGAACCTCTGTTGATCCAGAGAACCCTCTGGGTTGGAGTTGTATCACCCAGCATGGTCATGGAAATGCCCAGAGAGGAAATTTCCATTTAGGAGTATAAATTAGAAGGATATTTTAAATTGAAATGTAGCGTATTCTGTAGTATTTGGTAATTATTAGAATAGCAAAAATAATCACTTTTGCAATTAAATGAATGAAAATGTTAACATGTCTTGGATTTTGATTGCCTGTCCTTTAGGAAATTATTTGGGACCATCTTTACTTTTGCTGTCAGCTAATTATCGGATATCACAGAGATGAAAAAGGCTCAGTCTCATTTTTTGGCTCCCCCCTCCCCCAGTTGTATTCTCAACCCTGTTCTGAGACCGAGAGGCATTTCTTAAGTAGGTTGTTCAAGCATGTATCACCCTTGACCAAGTCGATTATGCTTATTTTAATGTTTCTCAGGAGTGGTTTTCAGGGTAAGAGAATTGTGGATTGAGAATTTCCTTGGTGTAAGTTAAATTATCTTTTTTTTTTTTCCCCAGCCAAATCAAATAGAAAGCTTACTTTTCTGTACTTAGCGAACGATGTCATCCAAAACAGTAAAAGGAAAGGACCTGAATTCACTAGAGAATTTGAGTCAGTCCTTGTGGATGCTTTTTCTCATGTTGCCAGGTAGGTTTTCTGTTTTGTTTTTAATTGTTTTTAAATGCATTGACTTTTCATTCTTTACCTTTTATGTGGCCGCTTTTGTAAATGGACAACTGTACTTTACAAAGATGTGCTTTGGGGGGTATTACAGAGGTCAAATTATGGTTTTATGTTTTGCTGGTTTCTAAGAACTCTCAGACATGTAAACATTTTGTTGCAGTAAAAGGATTGGGGATGGGGTTGGGGTCTGAGAGGTAGCACAGCGGGTAGGGCGCTCTTCTTGCCTCAGTCACCCAGGTTTGATTCCTGAGCCCCGCCAGGAGTGAACAGATAGATAGTGCAGAGCCGGGAGTTAGCCCTGAGCATTACCGCATGTGGACGCCACCCCCAAAAAAAAAAAAGTTTTGGTCTAGCTCTTGAAGTACATTCTTTTCTTTTCCTTGTAGTAAATTACTGTGTCTTGAATATGACATTTTGAGTCATCTATTAGCTTATAGTCAATAAACAAAGCTAGGTATTGCAAGAGGACCATCCAGTAACTAGCCTAAATAGCAAGAAATTAGTTGCTTTACTTTTTTATTTTTGCTTGCTTCCTTGTGTCTAGATATCTAATTTACTAAAAATAGTAGTCATTGTAGCTGCAAAGATGGCAGTTATTAGTGTGGAAAGTAGGTGTTTGCTCTGGTTATATCTGACTATATAACTGCGGCTCGTGCTGTTGTGTTCTGCGTCAGAGGACGGGAGCATAGAGCAAACAACATGTGATTAAATGCTTTATAATAATGTTTTATTAAAAACAAACGGCTTTCTGTAGATAGAAGTCTGTGGCTTGGGAAAAGGAAAGAAAGTGTTTCCTTCTAAATTGAAATGTTACTAAATAAACATAAAATTCTGTGTAAAGGGAAATTAAGATAGGGGAAAGAAGGCGAGCATATAAAAATGCTCTAGGCTTTAATGCATAAGTTAAAGGCTTCAGCGTGATAATAAGCCCCTCATTCCATGAGAACCTGGAAAAGCTAGAAAAAAAAGGAAAAACAAAAATACAAATGGCATCTTGTTTTTCTTAGAGATGGGGAAAAAGCTTTCCATAGCTATCTCTGATGAACATGGACACTGAAAAAAACTGAATGTGTTATTAACTTGAAAAACATGTGAATCCGGAGTCAGAGCAATAGTACAGTGGGCAGGGCGCTTGCCTTGAACTTGGCTGACTGGGCTCAATCCCTGGCATCCCATATGATCCCCCGAGTCCCACCAGGAGTGATCCCTGAGTGCAGAGTCAGTAGGAAGTCCTGTGCACTGCTGTGTGACCCTAAAACCGAAACAGAACAATCCTTGTAACTACCTGAAATTGGATATTTTCTCATTTTGACATTTAATTCACTATTTCTTAAACCTTGGCGGTAGTTCAGTCTCCAGATAGAGTGAACTTGAATGTAGTTGGTAGCTATTTGAACCTACATTTCTGAATTGGTTAAAAGCCTATCTCATTTGAGTTGTTGTGAGGCTAATGGGGGAAAAAAAATCACAAAACAAAACAAAAAACACCCCCAGTGGTGTGTTTGAAGGTATTTTCACAGTGCCAGACCCACAGTTTTCAATATAACAACTTACACACTCTTGAAAGGAAGGGGCCAATTATTTTTGTCCTTGGCTCTGTACCGGGCACCTGGTGAAGGTGGGGCATATCTTTAGGGAAGCCCATTAATACTGGTGTGTCTGGGTCGGAGCAGCGGGGACATGGTAGGCTAGCCTGGCTTAGGGGGTCCAACAAATGGTGACTGAGTTATTTAAGTTAGGGCATGGGAAATGGACTAAAATAACTTTGAGTGCTGTGAGTTCATTTAAAAATGGACCAATACTCTGTTTCCAAACCAGAAGAAGATAACTAGAAAGAGGCAGAAGAAGCGGGTTGGACCATGCCAGGATTTAAGTTTTCTTTCCTGCTAGGTAAGATCTTAAAACCTGTTCAGGGGAATATAAAAAGTTAAATTCTGATCTCCTTGTGGGTAAAACAAACCTGGTTCTTCTTAAAAATCATAGTTTAGACTTTCTTCTTTCTGCATTCTTCTCATTCTTGTATCCTGCTACTCAGTGACACACCTCTCTTCTCTCTTCTCGCCCCCCCCCCGTTCCCCTCTGTGCCCCCACGCCTCCAACACAGGTCACTTTACCACGGAACAACGTCTCATGTCCCCTGCTTGGACATTTTGAAAATAGGATGTTCTTGTTCTCGCCCTCCTTTCTTTCTTGGTTGGTACCAGGAATCAAACCCAGGGCCTCGCGATAAGGGGGGCGAGTGCTCTGCCCCTGAACTCTGGCTTTCCCAGCTTTTCATTCTGCTGGGAATCTCTTTTCCCTGTTTCCCAGCTGCACCCCGCCGTAGCCCATCTTGCTTGTGGTGAGCTTTCTGTATGGTTTTACTGCGGCTAGTTGTTGAAGAAGGCTGTTTCACGCATGGCCATGAGGAGCGTCTTTAGAATTTCCTTCCTCCCAACCCCAAACAAGGCCTCTCAGACAAATAAAGATGCTTAGGTCATAAATGAGATTGAATTTGAGTAACAATTTATCAGTCTTGGAACTGATTTTCCAAACAAATGCCTTTTTGTTTTCTTCTCAGTCTGAAGGTGTGTACGTTTTATTTCTCACACAGGATCTTTCTCCATGTTCTGTTCTGTATACTAGAGTCTGGGCAGGCGTAGCCCTGAACACATCAGACAAGAACAAATAAGTAGGGTGGCCGGAGCGATAGCCCAGCGGGTAGGGCGTTTGCCTTGCACGTGGCCAGCCCATGCCTGCCTGGGTTCGATCCCGGCATCCCATATGGTCCCCGAGCACCGCCAGGAGTAATTCCTGAGTGCAGAGCCAGGAGTAACCCCTGAGCATCGCCGGGCATGACTCAAAAAAAAGCAAAAATTAAAAAAAATTAAAAAAAAAAAAGAACAAATAAGTAATACAAAAATAACCAAGATCTATCAAGTGGTGGCCGTATGGGCATAATTAAATAGCAACTGTTCTGGAGTGGGACCCCTCGTGGTTAAGGCAGGCCTCATATGGAAATGACGTTCGAGGCAGTCAGTCATGCAAAGCTGAGAACTGCTAGTAAGAGACTGATGTAGAATCTTGGCACGGGCTGGAGCAATAGTACAGTGGGTGGGGCACTTGCTTTTGCCTATTACCAACCTGGGTTCCATCCCCCGCACCCTGAGCCAGGAGTAACCTCTAAGCACTGCTGGGTGCAGACCTCCCCCCCCACACACACACACACATACCCCAAACCACAGCTTGACATCTTTGGGAGAAGGAAGACTAGTGTGGTTTGAATTGACGGCAGGGGTGATCATAGCGGTTGAGAAGTGCTCGCTCCATCTGCCCGTGAGTCTTGCAAGAGACTTAGGGTTTGTTCTATAGTTTTCGTGAAGGTTTTAAGCAGGAAATGATAGATCCTAAAGCATTGGTTTTATTATTTTTTTTTTTTTTTTTTTTTTTTGCTTTTTGGGTCACACCCGGCAATGCTCAGGGGTTATTCCTGGCTCTGCACTCAGGAATTACTCCCTGGCGGTGCTCGAGGGACCATATGGGGATGCCGGGATCGAACCGCCGGCGCATGGGCCAGCCGCGTGCAAGGCAGACGCCCTACCCACTGGGCTATCGCCCGGCCCCAGCATTGGTTTTAAATAATAGTTTTGCGTGGTGTGAAGACTTTGACATAAAAGCCACGGGTGAGGCAGGGCCACGGACAGGCGAGTTTTACTTTGCTTTGTCCTAGGGGTCACAGCGTCTGTCCTAGGGGTGTTGGCTTCCATTAACAGCTTTTATTGACTCTTTTGCTTTGTGGGCAGTTTGGTGCACTCACACACACAAGCCGTTAGTACAAGTGGTAGATATTTGTAGTGCAGTGGGCGCTGGTGTAAAAGAGGTAAAAGAGAACTCAAAGATGGCTTTCTGGGCTTTTTGTTAGTGTGTGTTTGTTTTAAATGAAAATTAGGGGAAAATAGGAAATCAAAAAGTTCGTTCTGGTCACGTTAAGTTCGAGATGACTAGTAGGTTTCTGAGGCACCAGGTGGCTGTCGTGGTTTCCTGAGTCCTTCTCCAGGTTTGGTGACTTGGTGTCAGGACTCCACAGACTCAGTGGACAGTTGGCCCACTGCCTCGAGTGCCACCCATTATTACGGTGAAAGGAGAGGGAGCAAAATGGACAAGCTGGAAAAGGTGCAGGGGCTGACCCCAGCGGCGGCGGGCCTGGCCTTCAGAGTGCATTCAGCACCGGTCACGCGTCTCGGCTGTCAGTCGCCCAGTGTTCCATTCCTGAGAGACCAGGGGGCTCTTATGGGGGGGTTGGTCACAGGGACACCCTGTACCACTATTCCGGAGAAGTGCGTGTTCGCCACAGACCATGTTGTTTGCACAGTGTAGCACAATGAAAGCCAGCCTGATGGGTTAGGAAATGTGAGACGTTCCTGGAATGCAAGTTCTCTCGGTCTCTGGTGGCCAGCCTATCTATGGGGGTTATCTTAGCGTTGCTGTTTACCTCTTTCTGCAGAATTGGCAAAGGAATGTTGCTGCAGCGTAACCCAAATTGCAGCGGTGCTGCGCACACTCAATTCCTGCTTTCGAGACCTGCTGTCTGCAGGGGGCCCTTAGAGCTGCAGCTGCGGGCCCGGAGCAGTACCACAGCAGTGAGGGCGTTTACCTCGCTGCAGGGGACCTGGTTCGATCTCAACATCCCATCTGGTCCCTTGAGCACCGCCAAAAGTGATTCCTGACTGAAGAGCCAGGAGTAACCCCTGAGCAGAGCTGGGTGTGGACCCCCCCCCCCAAAAAAAAAAAGCCGAAAAGAAGAAACCCCCTGCAGCTGCAGAGGAAGAAGCCCCGAGCTGACCTGCAAGTGCCCCACATATAGCTGACAAGTATCAGCTCTGTTTGGGTACAATACACAAATTACTTGTTTGAGATCTCTTTTGCAGTGGTAGGGGTTTTGAGGAGAGGAGCCTCCCAAGCTATGTTCAGGGCTCTAGTACCAGTGAATCTCGACCAACTGGTTCAGCACAAGAGCCTGTGGACGCATCGCTGCCTGGGCCATGTGGTGCCAGCGATATGAACAGCCCCAGCGGGCCCTGTTGGATGTTTGCTTTTAGTTTTGGGGCCGCACCAGGGGGTGCTCGGTTACTTCCTCTCAGGCCTAGGTATTTTAATTAGCACGAGGAGAGTTAATTATTTTTTATTTTTTTAATTTTTTATTATACCACCATGAGAACAACATTACAAAGATGTTCATAATTGGGTCTCAGTCATATATTGTTCTAGCACCCATCCCTTCACCAGTGCCCCATTCCCACCACCAATGTCCCCACAGGCCCCTCTCCCAGCTCCAGAGCAGGCATTTCTTCCTTCGCTCCCTTTCTCTCTGTCTCTGAGGAGAGTTAATTAAATGTGTTAAATATATAGTAGTTTATCGCAGAGCAGTTATCATATTCCAGTTTTTTGATTTGTGCATTAGTGGTAAAGATTTTTGGCTGTTTTTTAAAAGAGATTTCTCAGTGTAGAGTGTAGTTTGTGCGGCCTGAGAAGACAGCTGCGTTTCTGCTTTAGTTGTGTGCGGTTTCATGATTCGCAGTTTACTGGAGCTCCTGTCCGAACCTCACAGTCGGTATTTCTTGATGGTTCTGTCTGTAACATCAAACAAACCTTGTTTCATCACCGTGCTCAGGGGTGAGCCCGCCCTCCTTACTCATCCCGGTGAGTAGTTTCCCATTGGGCGTTAGCCTTAATGGCGAAGCTCCTTAACAGCCTCTGCTGGTGAAGCTAATGCAGGAGGCAAGGTGCTCCCCCTCCTCCCCCCGGAGGTGCCTGTCGCCAGGGCCTTGGCACCACGTGACGGCCTTCTCAGTACTGTCAGAGCTTGCTCCTGAGCACTGAACCAAGAGCAGCACAGCATCACGGGGCTGGGGTCCCCCACCCCAAACTGACATAGGAAAATAGCAGTAGAGATAGTACAAATTGGTAGGGCACTTGCCCGGCACGCTGCTGACACAGGTTTGCTCGCTGGCACCTAGTATGGTGCTCGAACCTGGCAGGAGGGATCTGAGCACAGCTGGGTGTGACTCAGCACCAAAACAATAATAGAGAAATAGAAATACCTTTTGGTAATAACTTGGGCTTAAGCATTAGTGTCCTCTGGAAAGGAATGTCGCTCTTCTCAAAACCGTTCCTCAGTGGGAGCCCCCGCACAGCGTGAAGGTGGGGGGCGGGGCAGCCTCTTGCCTCCGTTAGCTAAAGCAGGACTTGGTTCTCACGGTTGGCTTCTATTTCAGAGAACAGAACTTACGGTCAAAGTATCAAGAGGTGAATTGGTTTGAGTGGCTGTATTGGGTTTTCTAGTTACAGTGGCGTTATGTATTTTTTAGTCATACACCTGCTCGTCAGGAACGTGCCGCTCCTCCCGGAGTAAGGGTGTTCATTTGTCATTCACAGCCTCAATCAGTTCCACTCTCTTCTCCACATTGTTCTACTGCCGCACACTCATAGTGTCCGGCCTCCTGAACTACAGGCTCCTTCCTCTCCCCCTTGCTTTATTTCCGAGGTGCCATTAAAGAGGTGATAGAGTGATGTGCCGGAGAAGGAACAAGCTGGAGTAGAATCACACATGGTAGATACCAGTAGGACCCGGAGCCCCAGGAAGGGTCTGCAAAGGAGACAGGTGGCTACTGGCTCACACCTTAGACGTCAGCTCGTGGGCTGACTTCTTTACATTCTAAATACAGGTTCTGTAGTCACTGGTGATGTGCAGGTGAGAAGGTGAGAGCTTAGGTGTGACTGGAAAGAATGACTGATGGTAGGAA
This sequence comes from Cryptotis parvus, assembly GCA_021461705.1. Lineage (NCBI taxonomy): Eukaryota > Metazoa > Chordata > Mammalia > Eulipotyphla > Soricidae > Cryptotis > Cryptotis parvus. Next base: position 51,299 of record JAJIBD010032624.1, on the reverse strand, counting down.
GGCTATTGTTGAAAGTTGATTGTCTGACCTCCAAGACCTAAGATTACAGTGAGCTATTTACTGAATTTCCTCTAGGATTGACAACTGTGGAGGAGACCAGGTGTTAAACTGAAATTATATTCAAATGGGAAGATTATAAACCCGTAAAGTTATCAATGAGAAGTTACATGGAGAAAAATTATGTGGACATTGGGGTATCATTTTGTTATTATTATTTGCTTTATTTGGGTCACACCAGGGATGCTTAAGGGTTACTCTTGGCTCTGCCCTCTGGAATTACTCCTGGCAATGCTCGTGGGATGCCAGGATCGAACCTGGGCCAGCCGTGTGCAAAGCAAAATACCCTACCTGCTGTACTATTGCTCCAGCCCCAATTTTATTTAAATTTAATTTGTATCCTTATTTTTTTTCATTTTGGGGGGAGGGTTTGAGGTTGTGGGGCCTCCGCCATCTGTGCTGAGGGGCCTGTGCCAGGCTGGGGATTGAGCCTGAGCCCCCTGCGTGCAGCCGGCCCACTGAGCTGCCTCTCTGGCCCTAGTGTTTAATAGGACTGTTTCAGTGTTTTCTTCGGGATCCTCGGCTGCTGCTGCTGGGGCTGTTCCTACCTTGGAGCTTGGGCTCATGTGATTAGAAGAAACCCAGGCATTTGCATGCAAAAGCGGGTGCATTCGCCCTTTGAGCTGCCTCCTTGGCCCTAGGTGCAATTTTATTTTATTTTGGTTTTTGGCTGCACCCAGCGGTGCTCAGGGTTTACTCCTGGCGCTGCACTCAGGGATCACTCCTGCAGGACTCGGGACCGTATGGGTGCTGGGGATTGACCCATGTTGACCGTGTGCAGGACAAGGGTCCTAGCCACTGTGCTTTTGCTCCAGTCCCCCAGGTGCAATTTTAAATAGGAAAATTAGGGAAGAATTCTCTGAGAGGGTCTTTGGGGAGAGGCGCTGGGGGAGTGGGAGGGGGGGCAAAATTCCAGGGCAGAGAAGCGATTTGTAGGACTCCGTTTCTGTTTCTTCGGTTTTTTTTTTTTTTTAACTCCTTGTCACACCTGGCGCTGCTCGGGGTTACTGTTGGTTCTGCACTCAGGAAGTACTCCTGGCGGTACTTGGGGGCCATATGGGATTCTGGGGATCAAACCCAAGTCAGCCATGTGCAGTTGGAGCAAGTGCCCTACCCGCTGTACTGTCACTTCGACCCCTCCTTTTCTGTGGCAAGGGAAAACAGGTCGAACCTGTTTGAGGACTGAGTAAAGGAGTGCTGCGGTCTCCCTCACAAGAACAGAATCATATTTTGAAAGTAAACCTGAGAGTAGATTGTAGGAGGACAGGGAGGAAGAAGGGGACCAGTAATGCGGCACTTAGAGAAACCGGCATGAGAGCTTTCGGGACTGACTCCAGGCGGATAGCAGAAAGAACCTGGTCTGGGAAGATGTTCGCTTCTGTGTTTATTTTGAAGGTGTAGTGAGGGTGTTTTAATCAGGAGTGATTGAGTCGTGTTTAAAGTCAGCTGTCAGTGTAAATTGTTTGCCTCTTCTCTTAAAAACAAATTTGTGTGTACCCTAATTTAATTCTTTGGCTCTAGTTTGGTGAAATTTGCTACTAATAATTCGTAATAACAGGCGTGGCTAGATTCGCCTGCAATATCAACTCGCCTTGAGTGTGAGTGTATGTCTTAGAAAGGCCGTGAGAGTTGTGGGTAGCTGGGCTGCCAGCCGTGCTCGAATATGGTGTGGTTTCTTGAAATTTCATGTTTAATAGACTGGCAGTGATGTTGACATGTCGGGGGTAGCTTGTAGAACGTCACTCAACGCGAGGCGCAGCGTCCAGCCCGCCTTAGAGACAGCACTTCCGAGTGGCGTGGCGGGGCGTGAGGTTTGCTTTCCGCCAGGACCGTCTTTCCCAGCTCACTCCTGCTTCTTTGTTTTCTGACACTTGGTGGGGGCGACTCAATCACACTCAGGGCTAGTTTTCACTCAGTGTGACTCATGCTCTTAAGAGAATGATCTGTCAGGGAGAGAAACTTCCCCAGTTTCTTTAAGATTAAAGTTATAAAAGTCTGATTTCTACAGTGTTTAAGATGATCTGTGAGACACTTTCTGTGAACATGGAATACAGACCTAGCTCAGAATTAATACGGCACTTTAATCATTGGTTTGGTATTGCGCTCACTCTTTGCTTTCATTTGTATGGTTTTATTTATGTATGCTAGAAGTGTTGCTGTGTTAGCATTGATGAATTGTGAATTTATTACCCATATAGCGGGGGAATGCTTTTTTGTTAAATTATTTCTTTTCTAAAAGTTTGCATTTTAGTTTTCAGCAGAAGTTCTAACACTAGATCTCAATGTCTTCCAAAAAGAAAGCAACTGTCAAAATTGTTATGATCAAATCTTTGATGGTTTTCTGTCAGGAAAAATCAGGCATGGCCTTTTTGCCGTTGCTCCACCTTTCCCAAAGGACAGAAGCAATGACGTCTACTGCAGCCCCCCATGCCCTCGCTGTCCCCCCAGGAAGAAAGGGGTCTCCGGTCAGGTTTGGGGGTGTCCGTTATATCACATGTGCCTTAGTTCTTCTGGTTTTAAATATGTACATCTTCTAGTCAGTTTTTTTAAGTAGATCTGTCCTAATTAAAAATAAAAAACCTTAAGCTTATACGTATTTTTTCATCTTTTTTTGGGCAGAGAGGCAGATGAAGGCTGTAAAAAACCTTTAGAAAGATTGCTGAACATCTGGCAAGAAAAGAAGTGTGTATGGCGGCGAGTTCATACAGCAGCTGAAGTTGTCTATGGAGGACTCCAAGAGCCCTCCCCCCAAAGGTAGACCATCACCACATGTTTACAGCCCTTGGTCTTTGCCTGCTTTGAATCCCATATGAAAAGCTGCAGCGGGGGCTGCTGTGAGCCACCAGCGAGTCTGATTCTTCAGAGATGACCGTAAGCGATGGTGAGAATTTATGTGGCGCTCACAGCGTGCCAGCCTGGCCTCGCGTCCATGCTGCTTGTCGCCGGACTCGAATTTTTGACTCTCTCTTCTCCCTGGCTTTTCTCTGCTTTTCAGATTTTTTTTTCAACAAGGGGAAAGAACTAGGTGGTTTAGAGTTGTGGGGAACTTGGAAGTACCCTGAAGTTGTTTATCTGAGCCCGGCCACTAACTTCTGTAGGATGCCCCTTTTAGAACTTATTGACATGGTTTGGAAACATACGCGTCTGAGCATGTGTTTAGCAGATTGCTGTCTAAACTTGGTTTTGGACTCAACTGCTTAGGATTTCCTAGGAGATCCTGAACTTGTATGAATTTTACTAAGACTTCCTAAGAATTGGGGTATTTTAAGAATTCTTAAGAGTTTGTGTTATTATTTCTTTCAAAAGACTTAAGAGCAGACGTGTGGGTCTTTGGCCCTCGATGCCTGCAGTTTAATCATGGTCGACACGGCGTGTGTCAGCTCTGAGTCTGACCTGACTGTCATATACTCACTCTAGAGGATGAGGTCAGCTACTGCCAGGGTACTTAGGACCCTCCTGATGTGAACTGACTTTCCAGTTCTTGCACCGCTCCCTCTCGTCGGCGGTATACTTCAGCTGTGCTAACGTCAGCCTTCTCTCTGCATACTGCGCCCCTGTTGTTTCATCTTCTGCTGTCTGGAATGTCTTTCTGCCCGCTCACTGTGCAGCACGCTCACTTAAGGATGCTGCTGTGCGCACGTTTTCCTGGCTGGTCTAGTTCCATATTGCCGTTTCCTTCATGATCCTCTGGATGTTGATTCCTGCCTCTGCTCCGGAATGTAACTAAGATCAGTGTATGTGATAATATCATTCCTTGTGGACATTTCAGTCTCTTGCAGGTCTGAGATTTTTTTTGGTGTCTTTTTTTTTGTTTGTTTTTACTTTTTGGCTTTTTGGGTCACACCAAGTGATGCTCAGGGGTTACTCATGGCTCTGCATGCAGGAATCACTCCTGGTGATGCTCCGAGGACCATATGGGATGCCGGAGATGGAACCCTAGTTGGCTGCATGCAAGGCAAGTGCCCTATCCACTGTACAGGCCCCCAGGTCTGAGTTTATACCCATTTTTAGTTGGGATCACTTTCCTGTGAAACTCAAGACTGGAGACGTTCTAAGAGACAGGAGTGCTTGGGCCGGAGAGCTAGAACAGCGGGTTACGTAGCTTGCCTTGCACGTGGCCGCCCAGAGTTTTGATCTCCGGCATCCCATATAGGTGTACAAGCATCTCCAGAAGTGATTCCTGAGTGCAGAGCCAGGAATAAGGCCTGAGCCTAGCTGGGTGTGGCCCAAAGAGAAAAGAAAACAGAACCAATAAATAGGAGTACTTTCAGTTATAGGTTATTGTCATTTTTCTTGGAGCAGAGAGAAAACAGTTTTGCGGTCATTGGTGAGAAAGCTTGTTCTTCCTGCTTTGGATTCTGGTAATGTTTCGTATTGTGTCCTTTGGAAGTATTCTGCACAGTGCTTGGGAATTAGCCAGCATTCTTTCCTCCACTCTGCGTTAGAGTTCATTGGTAAACAGTGATTTTTAAAAACACCTTTGGGCAAGTGGGAGAGCGCTGAAAGACCCTGTTTGAAGCTAAGCGTTGAATTTCAATTCAGCAAGCATTTGCTAGGCACGTGCTGTGAGTAAACAGTTACGCTGGGCGCTGTAGCAGGGAAAAGTGAGACATAGTCTGCACTTGGGGAGCAGTCAGGCAATTGGGGGATTTGTGGCAGCGGTTGTTGGCATAGCTCCACTGGGTTTTACTTGCTTCATTTTATATATTGAACATCTCCATGTGGCTGTGGGAAAGTTGGTCCCCTTCCTGTGTTCAGTAAAGGTGAGGCCGCATATCCACGGAGTCTGCCACACGGGTCAGTTCCAGTTAACTCATGCTCTTGTTCTTGTCGTGGCCTTGGCTGGACCTGGGTTACCAGAACATTTTATTAGAGTATTTCCCCAGAAATTCATTTGCAAATTTAAATCATCCTTTTTAATTTCAGCTTTAATTCAGGGATAATCAATTCTTTGTCCTCAAGCAACATCAGAGTTTATCTTTGAAATAAGAACTTAGTTGTGGCTCTTTGACAGTTGATCCTGTCTCCCTGAGGGCGAGGCAGCCAGCCCCCAGCTGCAGGCGGCTCTGCTCTTGGGAGCACTCAGCTGTTGTGCTCTGGGGGAGTCTCAGTGTTGAGTCGCACGGGTCTCCTCATGCAGCTTAGAAAGGAAAGCTGCCACCAAGGAAACGGTTTCCTCGAGCACTTCCTAGACGCCGCCCTGGCTGCCTTTCTGTCTGACTTATCTTAGATCCTTGCAATACTCTCTCACAGCTACTATGTCCAAATAGTTGCACATTCTTTTCCCATGTCAGATGCAAACACTAAGGCTCAAGGGGCTTAGTTTTTTGTCCAAATAGATAATAATCAAACCCAGGAAAGTCCAGCTGACTTTATTCTTCTATTTCTTTCTAACTTGATTTAAACAGCATGATTTTTTATTTATCTTTTATTTATTTTATTTTATTTTATTTTGCTTTTTTGGGTCATACCCAGCGATGCCGAGGGGTTACTCCTGGCTTTTTCACTCAGGGAATTACTCCTGGCAGTGCTCGGGGAGACCATATGGGATGCCGGACATCGAACCCGGTGGGCCGTGTGCAGGGCAAACACCCTACCCGCTGTGCTATCACCCCTAAATACTATGATTCACAAAGCTGCTCACAGCACACTTGATTCTAGTATTCTGTGTTCCAATATCAGTCCCACCACCACTGCCCTTAACACCACCAAAGACCCTGGTTCCCCCCAGCCTTCCTCATGCTTGCTCCCTTAGCAGGCACTAATTCTATTTCCCGCTGGCCTTAAAGCCCATTCTTCACGCCATGTTTCAGTGTGGCCTCCCAGGGGCACACAGGGACTGTGCTTGGGGACTCAGCTCTTTCGCCGTACTTTCATTCTGAATCTGCAGTAGCTGCCAGTCTCGCATTAGGATATGGAGTAATGAACTAGTCCGCAGCTTTCTTGCTCCTTCATATAGGTGACCTACTCATAGCAAGAGTTTAAAATCAGACTTCCGGGGCCGGAGCGATAGCCCAGCGGGTAGGGCGTTTGCCTTGCACGCGGCCGGCCCATACTGGCCTGGGTTCGATCCCCGGCATCCCATATGGTCCCCCGAGCACCGCCAGGAGTAATTCCTGAGTGCAGAGCCAGGAGTAACCCCTGAGCATTGCCGGGTGTGACCCAAAAGCAAAGGGGTTAAGTCACTTGCCTTGCTTGTGACTGACCCTAGTTCCATCCCTAGCACCACATACTGTTCCCTGAGCCTAGAGTCGAGCCCTGAACACAGCCGGGTGTGGCCACCAAATACTTAGTTATGTATGGAATAAAATCAGACTTGCAGGGGCAGTAGAGACAATTCAACAGGCTGAGCACAAGCTTTACGTGCAGCAAGCTCAGGTTTGCCTTGGTTCTGTGTGAGCCCCCAAGTACTGACGGGAATTTCTGAGCATCCCCTGGGTGTGGTCCCCAAACATCTCAAATCAGACGCCCAGAGTATGGATCCTAGCATTGTCCATGTTAAGCCATGTGACCTTGGGCATAGCATATGACCCCTCAGAGCCTCAAATTAAGGCGTGTGCCTTGCATGCACCTGCCCCTTGTTCAGTCCCTGGCATCTCTTAAGGTCCCCTGAACCCCGTCAGGAGTGCCCCTGAGCGCAGAGCCAGGGTGGCACCAGCTAGGGTTGTAGTGAGATCATTTGAGATGTATAGACTAGATAAAAATTATTCTTAGCTTATTACTATGGACCAGTAGCAAAAGCACTTGTATTCTAGCCCCTTGATTTTGTGCCAGCAGCGGACAGTGATCGGGAAGCTGGAGGCCCTGTTTCTGAGCTGCCTGTCTCGGTCCGTCACTCATTCAGTGAGGTGCCCACTGCCGGCGCTTTGGAGCTGGCCCTTTGTTGCCCATCTGCTTTTCTCCTCAAGTGAAGTTTAATGATCCTAAGAAAGCGCCTTCATTTTCCAAGGAGGAAACAAAGAGCAAGGTGCTACAAACAATAACTGCAGATTTTTTCTTAGTATAAAAATGATATTTTTTAAAAAGGTCAGTTGTACCCCACATTTTCTTTCACTTTTTAAAAAGTGAAATTTGGGGACTGGAGCGATAGTACAGCAGGTAGGGTGTTTGCCTTACATGCAGCCGACCTGGGTTCGATCCTGGCATCCCATATGGTCCCCCTGAGCACCGCCAGGAGTAAGTGCCCTACCCACCGTGCTGTTGCTCCGGCCCCTGCTGGTGGTCTTCTGAGCACAGCGAGTGTGGCCCAGTCCCCCATTGGTAGACCCATTGAATGAATCTGGGCACACTCATGGCAGTACAGTACTGTCCACCTGGCCGTGCGAGCTGTCACTGCATCATGATCCTATTGGGGGAAATTGCAGTTGTTCTGTGGCTGTAAACATCTTGCTTAAGGAAGCAAAACTCTTGGCGATCACAAATGTACTTGTAAACAGGATAGTAGTACTAATGGTAATTTAGCATATCACGAACAGTTCAAAACATTGAAGATAGGGATAGCACAGTGGTAGGGCGCTTGCCTTGCACACGGTGGACCTGGGTTTGATCCCTTCATCCCATATGGTCCCCCCAGTACCACCAGGAGTAATTTCTGAATGCAGAGCCAGGAGTTACCTCTGAGCATTGAGCATCACTGGGTGTGACCCAAAAAACAAAACTAAAAAAAAAAAGTTGCATCTGTAACTTTTTTTTTGCTTTTGGGTCACACCCGGCGATGCTCAGGGATTCTCCTGGCTCTGCACTCAGGAATCACTCCTGGCGGTGCTCGGGGACCGTATGGGATGGCGGGGATCGAACCTGGGCCGGCATGGGCCGGCCGCATGCAAGGCAAGCGCTCTACCTGCTGGGCTATTGCCCGCCCCGCATCTGTAACTTCTTAAGTGCCGTCTTAAGATCTTGCTCTGGAGTGATAGTCCAGTGGGTAGGGCGTTTGCCTTGCCCAGGTTCAATCCCGGCATCCCATATGGTCCCCCAGCAACGGCAGGAGTAATTCCTGAGTGCAGAGCCAGGAGAAGCCCCTGAGCATTGCCAAATATGACCCAAAAAAGAAAAAAAAAAATCTCTGTCCTACCTGTGCTATCCCTTCCCTTCCCCTGGAAGTGTGGGTGAGCCTCCAGCATTCCGACCTTGTGCTTTCAGTGAGAGCTGCTCTGGGGAAGCTTCCCACTGGCCTTACTTCCTCTGGGCCTTTGTCATCCTTTTCATCGTAGCCACTTTCTCCACCCGGCTGCAGATCTGGAGTGGCGGCTGCAGATCTGGAGTGGCGGGCCGCATCCTCAGCCTGCTGTTTCCCGGGCCGCATCCTCAGAGCCTGCTGTTTCTCGGCCGCTCCATGTCTGGGCCCTCATCTGTCACTTCCAGCGTGACTTTAGCTTCTTGCTGCTCTTTCCTCTTCGGCCGATTCCCTTTCGAGTATTCATTTTAATAAAATGTCACAGATTTTATCACTGGGAGACAAAGAGAGAACACAGCTAAACACTTTGCTGTCTCTGTGTGACCTGAATAGCAGATGTGCAGTGACCAATCCGTGACCTTGAAAGAAGTGGATGTGATTGGTCACTAGTCACGATGCGTTGCTCTTATTTATGTGGTGGTTCGTGGGCTGAAGGGAGCAGCGAGGTTTATTCTTTATGCAGTTGCTCAGAGCTGTGTGCCATGGTAACTGAAATTTGAGCCTTGTTTTTGAAGAACTGTTGTAATTTAAACCTTGGTAACAAATCTTCGTTATGGGATCTTGCTGAGTGAGGGCCATCTGCATTGCAAGTGCTGCTGTTTGTCTCCATACTGTAGATTTTTTGTTCAAATTAAGAAAAAAATAGGGCCGGAGCGATAGCACAGCGGGTAGGGCGTTTGCCTTGCAGCGGCCGACCCGGGTTTGATCCCCGGCATTCCATATGGTCCCCCAAGCACCGCCAGGAGTGATGCCTGAGTGCAGAGCCAGGAGTAACCCTGAGCACTGCTGGGTGTGACCCAAAAAAGCAAAAAAAAAAAAAAAAAAAAAAGAAAAAGAAAAAAAGAAAACAATAGTGTGACCAGTAAACAGACATATGGCAGAAAACAAGAACCATGTCCCTAGTCTCAGAGGTTCTTTATTCTCAGCTGGGCTCATTCCCTGGTACTGCAGGGTGAGATTTGTGGGGTGGAGGATCTGGAAGACATTCTGGTGTGTCCTGGGGGCACAGGGTCTCCCCCTTTTCTGACGGATGCCGGAGTAGGTAGGTGAAACTCAGTAATTGGTGTATGATGGAAAGAGTAAAATTTGAATTACTCCACTTTCCTGGGTCTTTTTTTCCTTACCTGTGAAATGGAGTTACCGTGTCTCAGAACATTCAGGACTACATAGACAGTCTCAGGACAGGGCACATGCGCCGCCTGGGAATTCCTTTGCTTTCCAACCTGGATTTTGTCTTTCATACCCACAGTTGTGAGCGCTTGTTTCGTATGCAGTCCGGTTTTTGGAAGTCGAGCATGCCAGTTGAAAATCATGCAGAATTTAGGCTGTCTGTCTGTCTGTCTTTTTTCTCTCTCTCCCTCCCTCCCTCCTTCCCTTCTTTCCTTTCTTCTGTCTGTCTGTCTATCTGTCTGTCTGTCTGTCTGTCTATCTATCTATCTATCTATCTATCATCTATCTATCTATATCTATCTATCTATCTATCTATCTAATCTATCTTCCACCATGCAGGCTCGGCCTGTCTCCCAGAGGAATGTTTCTTTTTTTCCTCCTTTTTTTATTGAAACACCATGATTTACAAAGTAAAAAAGGTTTTCATAATACTGCTGATAGAAAGTTTCATACTTCAACACCACTCCCCCCCACCAGTGTGTTCCCACCACCAAAGACCCTCATTTCCCACCCACCCCAACCCCCATGCCTGCTCCCTCAGCTGGCACTGACTGTATTGACCTTTAAAGCACATACATGGCAATGTGACTGATGAATCCATTTTCTTCCCCTATTCTTGGTTATGGGAGATCTGGCCAAATTCTGGTCTTGATTTTGCTTTCTGAGTTTCTAGAACGTGGTTTGTTCCAATAGTTTGATGTACCTGTGACCGCGCAACTAGGGGAGAGCCTGATGGCAGCTCTCCCCGGTTGTCTGAGGCCTGCTAGACCTGCCCATGAACTGCCTCTGGGCTAAGGATATGCAGAATAGATCATTTTAAAAAATGTAAATCACCAGTCTCAAAAGTAATTTTAAAATGGTAACTTAAGTAACTTATTTTTCGTAGTATTTTCAGTTCTGTTTCACAGCAGTGGTTCTTTTTGAGGTATTCCAAAAAATTCTTTTGGAATTTTGAGGTAAATTTAGGCTCTTTTAAGGAATAGTTCACAAGATACTTGAGTTTAGAGTTTTGGCTGCAATCTTATCTAGGGTTTTTCTATTTTATTTGAAGTCTAAGTAAAGTATAACTTTATATGAAGTATAGTATGCCTATTATTTTATATTAAATAAATTCTCTACAAATGTTCACGTATTTCAGCTTACTTTTTTACATTATCTTCTGGTTTTCTGATCATTTGTTCTGTTCACCTTTAAGGTTAGAGGCTGGGAGCGAGAGGGAGCAGTGGGCGGAACGCTGCTGCTCAGGCTGGGGGCCTAGGTCGGGTTCCTGACACCGCCGGGTGCGGCAAACCCAACCCCCTTCCCAAAATTAATTAAGAAGTTTCAAATTAAATGCCTGGCTCTTACAGGAGTGTTTTCATTAGCATTTTCTAATGAGTCGGTCTGAGATGCCTGTTCACGAGCCGTTTGTCTTTTCTGACGTGTAGGGAGCTAGTACCATTCTAAAGCGACGGGCACTTCGGGACCGTCCATCCCCTGTCTCCTGGGGCCCCGTGTGCATTTGAGCCACTGTCTCGTGCAGGCTCTAGCCCACGTTCATCACTTTTCAAAATTACTTTCAGCGACAGAGGAGAAGAAATCTCTGAAGCGAACATTTCAGCAGATCCAAGAGGAAGAGGATGATGACTACCCCGGAGCTACTCTCCCCAGGACCCTTCTGCAGGACCCCTGCTGGTATGTCCGCGGGCCCATGGAGCAGGGCAGTGGCGGGAAGGGACTGCGAGTGGAAGATCGTGGCCACAAGGTGGCGCTGCTGACCAGTCGTACGGGAGCACCCAAGGGTTGCTCTCAGGGCACCCGGTGCAAGACCTGCTGGGCAACAGGCCCAGCCTCTCTTTGTGCACCCTGACACCGAGATGGAGTTCTGTTTATAGTGCACTTAGGCTCCGGGTTTATTTGGACACCTAGAGTTGAAAATAGTCTTAAAAAGTTGTTTATGAAAGAGTAGATAAACCTATAAAAGCTGTTAAAGGACTCTGCCGTGGTCTGTCTCCAGTGGGATAGACAGTACTTTCCTTGAGTAAACACCCGTTCTCTGTAGCCAGACTCTGTCACACTCCCTGTGCGGGAACAATCTCGGTGTTAAAACCAGAAAGTTGCCTTGACTGACTTGTTAACCATCTGTTTGCATTCTTTGGCACTTTGTGTAAGTCGGCTCATGGGCTGTGGTTGGTTTAGTTTAGTGATTCGCTTCTTTACCGCCCAAGACAGTGAGGCTGCAGGAGACAGAGTCGGTGCAATCACCCCCTGACTCTGATGTCACGCCCGCGCCCTTCCCGAGGTCATGGCCTCTCGCTTTGTTCAGAATGTCTTATTACTCCTAGGTATGCTCAAGGCCTGTGTAAGTAGGAAGCATGTTCTGATTTGTCGTTAAGATGTTGAATTAGACGAGGGACTGAATCAAAACAGTATTAGGTTACAAGCACACTTTCAAGAGAGGCTGACCCAGGTTCCATCCTGGCATCGCATATGGTCCCTGAGCACCGCTAGGGCTAATTCCGGAGTGCAGAGTCAGGAGTAATCCCAAAGCATTGCCAGGTGTGACCTGAAAAGCTAAAACATTGAGGAGAGCAGCCCAGGTTACTGACTTAGGGTCCCGGGTGCGCCAGCTGCGCTGTCAGCTGCTCCCAGCTCATTGCAGGGAGGCTGATGTCGCTGTGGCAGTGTCCTGGTCTTTATTTTATTGGCACGGTGCAGAAACTCAAGGGTTTGCATTCTTAGTTTGCTCTTCGTGAACTTCCCCCTTTATGAGGAGCAAGTTTGACCTTTAGAGTTTTAGGAATGGCTGCCAAACTGAAAAATGTCATTTTTGTGGTCTTGATCTTGTCAAGCACACTCGGGAAGGTTTGAAGTGGGTGGTACCCCATCCCGTAATCCGCCAGTGCGTGCTCTAACCGTTAGGCTGTGGTGGTCAGCCTGGACTGTCCAGGAGCCCCTGCTTTACCCGGAAACGCGCACCATTGAAACTGGGTGGTGAGCAGGATAGTGCCTGAAATCGTAGGAAAACGTGCCACAAAACAAAGTTGCTTTGGAGAGTCACATAGTTTATTAATATTCCGCCACAGGCTTAGAAAGTCACTGTTTTTTGTTCTCTTAGATGCTGTCTCTGTCTGTCTTCAGTGTAAGCTGCGGCACTGAGAATTGGTTTTCCTTGTCAGGAATGATGGCTTTATTGCAAGCGTGTGTGTCTGTTTCTTTTATCTTCAGCTAATTTTTGTTAAGTTTCTTTTTTAATGGCTAGTGTTGTCCTGTTTATACAGACTGAGGAACTCATCAAAGCTCTTCAGGACCTGGAAAATGCTGCTTCGGGGAGCGCTACGGTCCGACAGAAGATCGCGTCTCTGCCCCAGGAAGTGCAGGATGTCTCTCTGCTGGAGAAGATCACAGGTGAGCGGGCGGCGTCTGAGGGAAGGAGGAGGGCTCTGTCCACTCACGGGTCCGCCACTCAGGCTTAGAGCGCGGATGACAGCTTCCCGTGCGCTGTATTGGGGGCCAGGGGGGTCGTATGGGATTTGAGGCATCCCTCATGAGCTGAGCAGGGCTGCTGTTGAATAGTCTGGGCTGGAAGGGCGAGCCTAGAAGTTCGAGCCGTGCCGCAGTGACGGCGTGCCCAGCCTGCCGCGCTGCAGGTGGGGCTGTGCTGTGCGGGGTCAGCTATAAAGTCGTGGTGTTCTTGTGCCAAGACGCTGAACGGGACGCGTCACCCCGTCGAGGACAGTGCTTGGTGTTCTTGCGCCAAGACGCTGAACGGGGCGCGTCACCCCGTCGAGGACAGTGCTTGGTGTTCTTGCGCCCAGGCGCTGAAGCGGGACGCGGCACCCTGTCGAGGACAGTGCTTGGTGTTCTTGTGCCAAGACGCTGAACGGGACGCGGCACCCGTCGAGGACAGTGCTTTCAGCACGGGCCCAGCACTGTGCTGCGAGTCAGCGCGCCTTCCGGTCACCCCAGTCCAACTGGGGGCACTTGGTCATCCCGCTTTACCTGGGGAGCCAAAGGAGAAAGCAAAGCGTGAGCACATGTTTCGAGAGAGTTCATGCCCTCTGGGGTCATCCTTCTCGATAGCTGGCTCTGACTCTGACATCGGAGGAAGCGGAGACCGTCTGGGGAGTTTCCTCGCTGCCACACGCAGTGAGGTTCCAGCCTTGGCGGAAGCCCTTGTCCTTTCAGAACTCTCCCTTTCCAGTTTCTTCATCTGTCTGCTTCAGTGGCTTCTTCTCTATCCGTCCAGACGGAATCAGGCTGCTTATGAAATACTTCATTCAGCAGCTGTTTTAAGACCCGCTGGACAGTGTGTTCTACCCACATCGCCTCAGGGATTAAGTACTAAAAAGAAAAAGCAGGAGGTGGGAGTGAAGAGTTTGTGGGGTTTTGTTCTTATGTTGTTTGGTTTGGGGCTGGGAATTGAACCCAGGGCCTCTTACATGCAAAGCATGTGTCATACCACTGAGCTAGAACCCCAACCCTCTTTTTTGATGTTATTTATAAAAGTGCTGTGATGTGTGAAGTCAGTCGCAGTTGGGTTGGAGGCTTACGGTATTCCAGCACCAGTGTCCGCCCCCTCTGCCCGTCCCCAGGCTTCCCTCAGTTTGGTCATACAAACTGCCTCTTGCAGGCAGTTTTGGTTATCTTTGGTTCGGAGGCTACGCCTGGTGGTGCTGTGGGGGCAGTCCCTAGCTTCATGTGCGAAGTTTGCTCGGCTGAGTGCGGGAGACCCTGTGGAGCGTGCCGGGATGCAAGCGGCGCTCTGGCACCGAGCTCTCTTCCTGGGCAGGCAGGTTACTTTTTTACTCACTTATTTTTGTGTTTCGGGTCCCACACGGATGCTGCTCATTACCGGAGATGCTCGGGGAACATTTGTGAATCTGGGAGTTGAACCCCGGTTGGTTGCTGTCCTAGCCTTGGCTCTGTGGAGGTGGGAGACGTCTGCCTGGTTGGAGTGCAGGAAGCATCTCGCCCGTTCCCTTGTGATGGAACAGTCTGTTGCTCTTTCCACCTTTCCCAGCCGTCACTATCTTTACCGCCTCATAGTCTTCTTTAGTTGGCTTAGGGTTTATTTTGCTTTTTCAGAGGTGAGGGGGTGAAGGACGGCCTCCCACTGTGTTCAAGGGTCGTGGGCATTGTTCCAGCCACCCTCAGCCAAATCGACCAGATGGCTCAGCTAGGCCCCACGCGAGCGAGCCCAGTGCTGGGGGCTCTCGAGCCACAGGGGGTGGGAGAAGTGCAGAGGGGTTTTGTAATCACTCCTTCACAGACATCCTCACTTCCTTTTTCTCTTCCTCTTCCACTGTAGCATTTTGGCAGAAACCCAACCTATCTCCAACTCAGCCCTTTTCTTCTTTTTCTCTTGAACCTAAGATTTCATACATGCAAAGCAGGTGCTTACCACTGAGCCACATCTGTGACCTAAATCTAGCTCTTAAAAATCTGTAAGTAAGACTCGTGCGTTGCTAGTGGCCGACCCAGCTTCTCTCTCGCCAACATTCCATGTGGTCCCCTGAGCCCTGCCAGGGCTGTGCTAAGAGTAAGCCCTTAGCACGCTGGGTATGACCCAAAAGTGAAAAAAAAATCTATTTAGAGATCATTTTTATTTTTACTATTGGAATTGTGATCTGCAAAACTGGGAAGCAGGTGAAACAAGTTACTATATAAACTGACAGTCTGTTTAATATCGTCAGTCTCTTTGGCCTAAAGGTTTTATACATTTTCTATTTTATTTATTTTTTATTTTTTGGGTCACACCCAGCGACACTCAGGGCTTACTCCTGGCTCTCTGCTCAGGAATTACTCCTGACGGAACTTGGGAGACCATATGGGATGCTGGGGATCGAACCCGGGTTGGTTGCTTGCAAGGCAAATGCCCTACCCACTGTGCTATTGCTCTGGCCCCCTATATGTGGCTTTTTTAAGGGCTGTGAATTTATTTAGATCGTTAATTGTGGCAGAACATAATGAATTGCCAGTCTTACCTATTTTTAATTGTACAGTTCACCATATACTCACCTGGTTGTACAACCAACTTCCGGAATTGTTTGCATCTTGTAAGACTGAAACCATTAAGTAATACCTGCTCGTTGCCCCTCCCCAGCCCCTGGCGCCTCTGTTCTTCATTCCTCCCCTGCCCGCACAGCCCTTGTGCCGAGGGAGTGCAGGCAGCAGTGATCGGCTGAATCTGCTGCTTCCTAACTCAGCTCCCCCCACGCGGGAGAGACTGTTTCTTCTCACCTAGTCAAAGGATGTTGCTCTAACAGGTCTCCTTTTCCTTCTGTGCCTTCCAGGTTTTTTTTTTCCTTCTTCATTGGATAATTTTCAGCATATAAAAAATGTGTTTTCCTCCAATACGAGAAAACCTTTCCCTCTCTCCCTATCTTTGCTGGAGCTCCCTCTTTGTCTCCTGACCCTGTCGACCCCTTCCTAGCTGGAGGCCCTCTGCTTCTCTCTCTCGCTCTCTCTCCTCTCCTCCCTCTCTCCCTTTCTTCCTCCCTCTGTCTCCTCTCTCCCTCCCTCTCCATCCCTTTCTCTGCCCTCTCCCTCTTTCTCTTTCCCTCTCTCTCTCCCCCTCTCTCTTTCTCTTTCCCTCCGCATTCTTCTCTCTTACATTAATTTCTGCCAGGCTGATGCTGTTCTTGCCACTGGAAACTTCCACATTCCTAAATTCCACAGTGCAGTTTTGGCCCAGGTTTAGCCTCAGTGATTTGACCCTGTGATTCTTTTTCCTTTATAGAAATAATTTTCCACCTGGTGTGGTGGACAGAATAATGATCTCAAACCCTCTGGCCATAACTGTCCAAGATCTGATTCACAGGGCCCAGGAACACTTTATCTTACACGCATAAAGAGATTTTGCAGGTATGACTAAGTTAAGAATCTGTAGGTGAGGAGATTGTCCTGGACTATTCGGTTGGGGCCCGTATAATCATGGGATTTTCAAAGGATAAAGGTGGGGGGACGAGTCAGGAGTGGAAGCAGAAGGTGGAGTGATGCATTTGGAATGTGGAGGAAGGGGCCGAGAGAGTAAAGCGCTAAGGCAGCACGCTTGTATTGTCGGAATGCACTAACGTGATACTATTATAATAGCAGTTCGGGGCCACGCCTCCACGTTCTCCTGCTTTCCTCTTCTCTGATAATATCTGTTCCGTTTTCATTGCTGGTTTACACCTTTTCGATGTCTTATTATTGACCTTTTTTTTTTTTTTTGCTTTTTTGGGTCATACCTGGCGATGCTCAGGGGTTACTCCTGGCAGTGCTCAGGGGACCATATGGGATGCCAGGGATCAAACCTGGGTTGGCATGTGCAAGGCAAACGCCCTACCCGCTGTGCTATGGCTCCGGCCCCAATATTGATTTCTTTTGGGGAATCTGGGGAGGGGGGGGTTGCACTCAGCCAGTGTTCAGGGCTTAGTCCTTACTCTGGCTCAAGACCCTCTCCGCCATGCTGTCTCTCTGGCTCGAGGCAGATGCCCTCTCCGCCGTGCCGTCTCTCTGGCTCGAGGCAGATGCGCTCTCCGCCGTGCCGTCTCTCTGGCTCGAGGCAGATCGCGCTCTCCGCCGTGCCGTCTCTCTGGCTCGAGGCAGATGCCCTCTCCGCCCGTGCCGTCTCTCTGGCTCGAGGCAGATGCCCTCTCCGCCGTTCCTTCTCTCTGGCTCGAGGCAGATGCCCTCTCCGCCGTGCCGTCTCTCTGGCCCCTTCATGTTGCCCCTTCAGCTGTCTTGAGAGTTAGTTTCGTTCATCTGATGACCTCACTGGGCCGGTGTCTCACTGACGCTTCCTAATACGCATCTCTCCTGTTGGCTTCTCCTGCAATGTGGCCCTTACCCCAGGCTCCATTCGTGGCACCGGGAGCACTTTCCATGTGTCCGCTTAAGGCGGGTTTCCAGGGATGCAAAGGGTTATTTTTCCCGAAAGGGGGAAGTAGGCGAACTAAGAGTGGAGGCCTACAGACGCCACCTATTTCCCGACCCTGCAACTGTTTCGTGTTTGTGTTGGGGTCATACCTGGAGGTGCTGAGGGTTTCCTCCTGGCTAGGATCGAGGGGCCACATGGGGTACTGGGGACTGAACCTGGTCTGGGTCCGAGCACGTGAGCACTTTACTCCCTGCTGTCGTTTCCTCTCAGGCCTGGATTTCTACCCTTCAACACGCTGCTTCCTAGTCAGTGAGTTCATTATTAGTCATTAGTTAGACCTAACGCCATTCAGTGAGGAATAACCAGCAGATTAACTTTGTTTGTGAAATGGGCGGCTAGAGCAATAGCACAGCGGGTAGGACATTTACCTTGCATGTGGCTGGACCGGGTTCGATCCCCGGCAACTCCTATGGTCCCCAGCACCTCCAGTAGTAATCCCTGAGCATTGCCGGTGCGACCCCCCAAAATCCCAAAAGAAACCCCCCAAAACACCAAAGAAATGGAAGATAGACTACTTTAAGCATAAGCATTGTTGAGGGGACTTTGCTTCACTTACTTTTGTATGTGTTCGAGGCATGATTTTTTACTAAGGGTTGAATTTAGGAGCATTTCAAACCTGATCAGACCCAGATTTTGCTGAGTGGAGGAAGAGTCTTGTGCAGGTCCGCAGCTTGTGGAGTTGGAGAGGTGGAGAGGTCATAAGATGGGGTCTAGGAGAGGGTCACTACGTGGTTCCCCCAGAGGGTCACTAGTTTTTGGTTCCTGCTCCTCAGCTGACACCTGAGAGTGAACCGCCTCTCTCTAGTGTTTGTCTGGTTGCCACAGCCGAGAAGTGAGTGCATGCTGTTGCGTGTCACAGCTGTTTGCAAAGGATACTTAACAATAGTGTGAATGAAAAGCATTTTTTAAATTCCTGGGGGCAAGGAAAAGAAGGGCTGCATTGTGGAACCTCAAATCTGTTTGCTTGGAACATTTTACAGGAATCGGCCTTTGGAGATTCTTTCCCTGCCCTGGGCTGTTGCATCATCTCAGGTTCCTGCGAAAGGTCCCGTCTGTCAGGAGTCCGTGTCCCGAGCGCTGTCAGCCAGGCCCTTGTCTGCCCACAGGCGTCCCGGTGTGTTCTCCGCACTCTTGGGGAGAAGCTCTTTCGCTCCCAGAAGTGTTTGCAGTCACTTCTATATGGTGTGTATGTTCTCTCAGTTGTCTCTGTCTCGTTTGTATTTAGACAAAGAGGCGGCGGAACGTCTTTCAAAAACGGTCGATGAAGCGTGTCTGTTACTAGCGGAATATAACGGGCGCCTGGCCGCAGAGTTGGAGGACCGGCGCCAGCTGGCGCGGATGTTGGTGGAGTACACACAGAACCAGAAGGATGTTTTGTCAGAGAAGGAGAAAAAAACTGGAAGTGAGTACACTGCGAGCCAGACCCACGCTTCCCGAGTTTACCTTCCTGTGACCCGTAACCAGGAGACTGTTATTATGCCTTAATTAGCACATGCTCTGACTTTTTAAAAATTCATGAGATGAGAATAGTCCATCAGATATTACAGTCGTTTGAAGCTAGTAGAAATTAGAATCATTCCTCTATGTTCTGGAAAGAACAAGTCAGAATGCAGGAAAGCTTGAGCTCTTAAATCCACGGTATTGAGAATCTCAGTATGAACTCACTTTTTTTAATGCAGACACTCTCTGGCGTGTCTACACAAAGAACAGGAGGCCACCAGAGCAAGAGAATGGCTCGTAGTCATTGGGAAAGCGAAACAAAACGTCGCTTAGGGGCTGTACCGAGCTGGGTTTCTGACTTGCATCCGTGCTAAGGCCAGGGAGTCTGCCTTGAAGCTGGGCCCGAGTCGCGGCAGTGTTGATGGAGCCCGTCTCCCGCGCACTGGAAGGAGCCAACTCGTACCCACAGTGTGTGCGGACTGCAGCGAGAGCTGCTCCCTAACCAGCTGCCTCGCACTCCGGCCTCAGGGTCAGCATCCCGTACCTGCGGGGGCCATGCTGGCCCCGAGTGCTGGGCTCTCTTCTCAGGAGTGTCTGTACCCTTAGAACAGACCCAGGGAGCAGTGCAGCCAGTGGTCTGGGGGGAAGGACGGGTCTGAGGTGGAAAACTAGTCTCATGTTTAAAGACATCCCCAGCTTGTTTCCTGAGCCTGGGGACCACTTTCTCTGGAGCAGAGCAGGGAGAATTCACGAGACTGGTTCCCTTCCAGTCCTGTCCTCCACTCCAGGGACACCGGTGGTAACGTTTTTGTATTTTTGCTATGTCCTTAACATGATTGTGGGGGTTCTGGTGAGCAGTGGGAACTTCATATTTCTAGCCTGCCTGGCAGTGGAGGGTGGAAACACCTATGGAGAGTCAGGCTTGGGTTCAGCAGCGGGGACTGGCCAGAGCCGTGCGGGTCTCCCGGGCAGCAGCAGACGGTCATTCATCCGAAGTGCTCCTCTTTCACCGAGGAAGCATTTTCCAGCACCGTGCCCCGGACTAATAAGAGAGTGTAATTAATGATTCTGGTTGTAAGTCACCATGCCATCTGTTGAACTGCCCCTTGGCGGCACATTAAGGGCTTTCTCTGATCTGTCAGACATTGATTATCATGAGCAGCTGTTGTTGGGTGGAATGTGGCGAGCTACCATAGAGGACAGCGTCCTCAGGAAGGAGATGGGCGTGGGGGGGAGCAGGTTAACTCCTTGCGCCCTTCCCCGCAAATTCCTTTTCTCCCTGGAGTTCTCGGGAGCGACCTGAACCCTGCAGAGCCACTGGTTTGCTGAATGGCGTCCGAGGCTGACCAGGGGTTTGGGCCTGCTCTGTCGTGGTCCTCGCCTGGGCAGCGGAGTCGTTTGGTTTAAGAGCCAGAACAGGGAACCCAGGCTTGAGCACAGCTAATAATTGGGAAAATGGAGTTAAAGTTACTGCGTTTAAATACTGACTTAGGCACAGTATAAGGGATGCTGAGAGATGAGTTTAGTTCTTTGTCACGTTTGCTAAAATGCGCCGGTCTCTAGAACCCATTTTCTTCCACATTCCATTATAGATTTGTCTTGTGTTCTTTCGGTGACGGTAAGACTCGCTGAGTGTGTGTGCTGCCCGAGAGGGAACTTAGCACTGTGAACTCTTCCGGGTCTTCTTCTCTTATTGATGTGACCAACCTTTCCAACATTCGTTTCTTTCCTCCTTCCCCACTTCCTCTCCCCTCTCCCTCCTTCCCTCAAGAGACCTGGGGGCCCCAGGTGCAATTCAGCCATCTGGGCTGTTGGATAAGTGCAGAAAAACAGGCCAGAAGATGCGTGCAGGACAGGCCTGTGCGCACAAGAGAATTAGGGTTAGGGCTTAGTCTGTGGCGAGGCTGCTGCTCTGTTCGGGTGGGCCGCAGAGGCGGCTCCCTTGCGGGCAGGAGGTGGGGAGAGGCCCAGGCTGAGCGCTGTCCTGAGGAGTCGGAGTTAACATAACGGTGAGAGATGCCCTCAGAAATGGGGGTGGCCTCAATCAGCTGTGTCTATAGTCTCATTTTTCTGAAATAGACCAATAAAAATATTAATATATTTAGTTTATCAGAAGGTTTTAATGAGCTCGCTCCTGGCTCTGCACTGAGGAATTACTTAGCTGTGCTCAGGGGCACCAGATGGGATGCGGGATTGAACCTGGGTGAGCCGCACACACGGCAAACACCCCACCTGCTGCACTTACATCTCCAGCCCCTGCTTTTCTTTTCTTTTTTTTTTTTTTTTTTTTTTTTGCTTTTTGGGTCACACCCGGTGATGCTCAGTGGTTTCTCTGGCTCTGCACTCAGGAATTACTCCTGACGGTGCTCGGGGACCATATGGGATGCCGGGAATCGAACCCGGGCCGGCATGGGCCGGCCGTGTGCAAGGCAAACGCCCTACCCGCTGGGCTATCGCCCGGCCCCCTACTTCTCATTTTGATAGTCTCATTTACTTTATTTTTAATTTCAGCCTCTGATTCATAGTTTTTCGGTAGTGTCAGTAATAGGTCTTCGTGAGTGTAGTGGTCAGCACCACCGCCAGAGTTAGACGCATTCATTTTAAGGGGTCATTGGTTTAGAGCTGCTTAAAATGTGTTATTAATGTTCGTTGTCATAAACTGGAGAAAACCTAGAAACAAGGGGAAAATTCCGTGGACACACAAATGCACAGGAGGGGCGGGGCTGTGGCGCCCCGAGAATAGTCCAGTAAGCGTGGTACGGACCGAGGTACCAGAAGTCTCCGCCCTTCGGGCCGTGCAAGGAAGAACCGTTCATTTCGGCCTGGGAGGGGCTTAGGCAGGTGAATGCTCAACACCCAAGCCATGGTCTGGATGGACAGGGCCGAGGCCGCCTATTTGCTCAAAAATTGAAGGGAAAAAATGTTACCTGCTGCTTTACTTCCTCACCACGTCTGTTCCTGTGGGGCTTGGCATGGTGTATAAAGAAAAGAAGCTAGTCCTTGCTTTGGGAAAGCCACGGTTTAGGGGCTATCTCATGGGGAGGTGTGGAGTCCTGATTTGGTCTTGATTTTTAAATGTGTTTCAGTGGCATTAGTATACCCCCACAGTATTGGGAAGTCACTTGTTATATTAGTTTCTAAAATTTCTGCGTTATATCGCCATCAGCTATTCATTCCTGCTGACCCCTCCCAACCCGCCTCCATAAACCATGTGCTTTCTGTCTCTGCGTGTGTCTAGGGTGCTGTTTCATCTAATGGCGTCTGGCTTCCTTTCCTTCAGAGTGGTTGACTGGCTGTGTCGTGAGCGCGTCGTCCCTTAGGCTGGACGTCAGCAGCTCGCCCTTTCATCCTTGGGTCACGTCGGTCCCACCTTTCGGTCTTCACGTCATGCCGTGGCAGATACGATACTGGTGTTTGTGTGGACTTGCTTTTCTTTCACTGGCTGTATGTGTACTTAGGCCGAGAATTGCTGGGTCATAGGTAGTTTTTTTTACGTTTTGAGGAACTATTCAACAGTTTCTTACAGTGGTTGCATTCCTGCCAGTTAGGTATGAGGGTTCCGTTTGTTCATATTTTCATCTTCCTTGTTAAAATATTTTTATGCCTTTCTAACCTTCTTGGAAGATGTAATATCTCATAGATTTTCATTTCCTGGTGACCCACGGTGCCTTGAGCCAGCTTAACGTGCATTTATTTATATTAGCTACATGATTTGCAAATACTTTATAAGTTGTCTTTCCACCTAAAAATGCCTAAGTTATGTGAGTATTTTATTTTGGTGAACTCAGTATCTGTTTTTTCTTTGTGTTTTTGTTTTGGTATTGTATTAAGAGTCCAATTCGTTAAGACTTAAACCTAACTTTTTTTTCTAGGAGTTTTAAGGTTTTAGTTTTTACATTTACATTGATTCACTTCGAGTTGATTTTCGTATAGGTGTTAGATACTGTTTGCATATAAATATCCTGTCATTGCAGCTCCTTACATTAAAGAGACCATTTTCCTTCCCTGAAAGCATTTACTTTTGTCATAACCAATTGGCCATTGATATGTGAGTTTTATTTCCATATCTTTGACACCGATATCACGCTCTGCACCGTCACATTGTAGCTGTGACTTGGATCCTCAAACGTTACTGTTTTTAAATAGTTCTTGCTATTTAGGGCCTCTTACAATTCTGTATTTGAGAACTATGAGGATTGCCTTTTCCATGTCTGCAAAATGGGCCATTGTCATTCCAGTAGGATCTGTGTTGAATTTGAGAGTGTACTGAGCTTGTCGTCTTTACATTCTTTAGTCTAATTCATGAATAACATTTTTCCATTTTATGTCAAGTTTCAGTTCTGCTGTAGATTTTTTTTTTTAATTTAAAAATAGGAACCAGGACAATAGTACAGCAGGTAGGAAACTTGCCTTGCATGAGGCTGACCCAGGTTTGATCCCCAGCATCTCATATAGTCCCCTGAACCTTTCCTGGAGTGATCTGTGAGCACAGAGCCAGGAGTAAACCCTGAGTACTACCGGTGTGACCCAAAAAACCAAAAAAAAATAATAAATAAATAAAAAGGAAAGGATGAAAGAACCTAAAACCCAGAGAACAGAGTTAACTGCAGCTAGGAATAAAATACAGACAGTTGGTAATTTCCCACCAGGTTTGTGATTTTGACTTTAGCCTATTTTTTTAAAATTTGATTTCATCAGATCGTCAGTAGCAGGAAATCATCCTACACCAAAGAGTAGCCAAAGTTGAATCATTCTCGAATCCTCCAGTGTCTTGTTTTAGGGGAATGGCATGTAGGGGATTAAAAGGCTGCATGAAAGCATTCCGAGTTGCCTCCAAGAAGGCTCTAAGTGTGCGAGAAAACACTCTGGCACGAAATCCACCGTGACACAGCTGCCTGCTCTAGCCCTGGGGGGGGGGAGCTGCCCTGGAGGCCTCCCCTGCTGCCCTGCTCTGGCTGAGTGCTCCTTCCCACAGCACAGCAGGGCCTCGCAGGGCCTCGCGACTTCTCACGGGTCTGTGGGCAGTGTGTCTGTTAACAACCCGAGAGATTCCAGGCTGTCGTTGAGGAGGGGCTCCCAAACCAAACTCAGGCTGTGTGGTGTAGGGCAGCACCCTGCCTATTGCAGGGTGCAGGTGGGAAGCATTTATCAGGAATCGTCCTTGGGTGGAGACAGCGAGCTCCTGTGTTATCTTTGGAGTAAATTCTTGCCTTTCCTCATCGAGACCAAAACCAGGAGCTCATTGTTTTGTAAGGCAAGAGCTGATCCGATGAGGTGGTTTGATTCCATGGGCAGCTCTAGGTCCCGGGAAGTCGGTGGGGACCAGAACCCAGTTGCCTGACTCCAGTAGGGCCTCTGTAGAGCTGCCCTGTGGCTCTGCCCCAGGCCTCTGTCTGGTCCTTGCCTTGCCCCTAGTTCTCCTCCCGCCGCTGACAGCCCACAGCTCCACAGGACGGTGATTGTGCCTACCCTGGTGCCCTGGGGCGTTTGCCGTCCCAGCTCTCTCCACGTGGCAAGCCTTGGCCTGCTTCTCACCCCTGCTCTCCGATTTCATGTTTCCTGGCCTTCTTGGACACCTCACCTCCACCCCCTCCTCAGATTTCCCTCAGAGTGCGGAGGGCTTCTCCGAGCTGTGTGGTTCTGTGAGTGATGAGTTCAGAGCAGGGGCGCTGACCCTTGGACTCCTTCCGCACATCGTGGTGGTGGCTGACCGTTGCACTCGCAGCTGGAGGTTCCCCCTCTCCGGTCCCAGAGCACAGGTGCCCGTGTGTGCTTTTCATTAGCGGGAAACCTTTAGTATTTACCCTCATGCTCTGAGAGGGAAAGTCCCATTCTAATGGGAGTCACATAGTTGGTGACTTAAAGGCATGGTGTGCCAAACTTTTGAGACTTCTCACTAAAGCGTGACTTGATTTCAAAGCACTCCCGGATATTTGGCCGTGTTTTGTTTTCGTATTATAGCATCATTTTTCGTGTTGCCTTGTCGTCTTTGTTGTTTGGGGTGAGGGCCACACCCCACACTGCTCGGGCTTACTCCTGGCTCTGCTCAAAGATTACTCCTGACTGCGCAGGGCTCCACTTGTGGTGTCGAATCAGTGCTGGGTGTCAGGGAGTCAGTCCCCACAGTTGCTTTTTGGCCCCCTTAACATCGGCTTCTGTTGGCTTGTGTAAGGGACCTTGTGCAGTGCTGGGGATCATACCCAGGCCAGCAAGACAGTTGCCTTCCCTTCGCGCCGCGCCAAACATTTCCTTTTACGGATTACGGTTTTTGGTCATCTCTTTACTGGGGTAGCAGGATTTATCAGTGTGAATGTTGCCGCCGAGGATCTAGCATCCCTCACCACAGGTTCTTTTCAGGAGCTGGATGGTAGTGTCTGCTGACATTTCACACCTGAGCACGTGAGGCTGAGTATCTCCCCCTTTTTGCTTTTAACTTGAGACTAACTTTGAGTCTTTAGACTATTTTCTGTGTCTCCTTTGGCGTGCAGGTGTCTGCTTGTCTTAAGTGTGCTGAAGGGCGTGTCCCGTTGTGAGGCCTTTGCCACCAATGCGTGTGTTCCTGCCCTCAGAATTCTTGTTCGTTTCCAGAGTCTTGTAGCAGTTTAGGAAGGAATTCATCAAGTTTTGTAGACAGGCAACAAACACCTGGATTATCTTCTGGGTGTTAGTCATCTGTTTACCTGAAGCAGCTTTGTGGAAATTGCAGATGCTCTTTATTCTAACCCTGACTTGGCTTGAGCGAAGCTTAATTCTGAGAGCAGAGCCTCGGGTCACAGAAATTTGGGCTCTCGTGTCTAAATGCCTGTTAGACCAGTGGGGCATGCTATTTTTAGAAAAACACAGTTTGGTCTTTTTTTCTTTAATTTATTTTAATGCTGAAATAAGATTTATTTGTAAAATGTTTTAAAACCATTTTTATTGAGGCGCCGGGACTGATGATGTAATAATCACGCTTGCTAGCGCTGCGCTCCAACACCAGCGCCGGTCACCAGCGGAGCCGCTTCCCTCTGCAGTGTCCGTGGCCCCTCCCTGCCTGTCGCCTCATAAGCACAGAGCTGGGTCATTTGCGGCTGTCCCGGCCCTGTGCTTCTTCATAGCCCTCCCAGAGGAGAGACCTCCACACATACCGATGAATGGAGCTGATCTCCCGAAACTCACAAAATTGTGGGTTAAAACAATTTTTTAACAGAGTCTTTTTCATTGGGTGATGGGAGAGGAGCAGATCCCACCCTGACAGTGCTCAAGCTCTCTCCTGACTCTGCTCTCAGGGGTCCCTTCTGGTGATGCCCAGGGGACCGTATGGGATGCTGGGTTGGCCATGTGCAAGAAAGGTACACACTGGCTGTGCTATCTCTGGCCACAATGACTTTCTAAGAATATCTTTAAATTCTGTAAATTTAAAGAGTATCACGGCTAGTTCTGTGCTAGAACATTTTAGAGTTCACATGAAATAGGTAAATTCCACCTATATCTACTGATCTAAATTAACATTTTGGAAGAGTAAGGAGAATTAAAAATACAAGGAAAATCTGAATAGGCCTATTAAAGTACTGTCCTAAGAAAGGGTATATTGGGTTTATATTAGAAAATATTATGGATACTGTGTAATATATGCATTAATAAGTGAAAGGTTGTGATAAAAACCTGGATATAAAAAAAATCCTAATCATACATAGACCATTCCGTTACAATGAGATGCTAATTCAGTATTGAAAAGGGTAAAACCCCTTCGCAGGCTAGAAGTAAACACCTTCCCTGCTCTGAGGAGGGCAGCGGAGCGCCGAGTGCTGTGCTCCGGGCCACGTGCTGGGATTTGACCTGTCCTCTCAAGAAGCTCCTTCAGTGCTTCTTGCAAAAGTCATCTCAAGGTTTTGAATTCCCTTAGCTGTGACCTGCCCCTGACGCTCTTGTGGTGTTCTTGCAGAGCCGAGGATGGTCTGTCTGGCCGGACAGAGCGGTCCTGGCCGTGGGTTCGCTTTCCCTGACTTCTTGTCTGCCTCGTAGAGTCTCGTTTGATAGCTCTGCTGGGAATCTGCGGACTTTGCTTTGTGTATGTACCTTTTTGATCTGACTGTTTTCTGCATTCCGTGTCTTTGGTTTTAGTCCCTATGTGCTACGTGTGTCTCTTTTCTTAGTTGAGTTGATTTTTCCTGGCACCTGTTGGTCCTCATTTGCTTGTCTGTATTCCTCAATTCTGGAAAGTTCTTAACTGATTTCCTGAACTATTAGTTCTTCATCAGATTTGCCTTCCTGGTACTCCTGTGATTCACGCTGTTCCTCATCCCATAGTTCTCTGGTGTGCTTGGATGTTTTTCTGACTTTTCCCGTCTTATGTTGGTTGTTTGGAACGTCTTGTTCTTTTCCTCAGAGTTGCTCTGCTCAGAGCTTCTGGCGAAGCTCAGGGTTTCTTCTGTCACCTGCTGCACGCTTCACTTCTATCACTTCTGCTTGCCGTCTTCTCATTTGGCTCTCAGACTCTCGTGCTTTGCTGACTGCCTGTGCCACCGTTTCTCTGAACTCGTCAAACATCTTCCTGCTGTCACTAATGCCATTCTCTGGGGGTTGACAGAGCTGGTCGGTGTGGTAGTGCTTCTGCGATGCTGTTTTGCTTGGGGACCGTGGCGACTTCTGTGTGTCTTCGCCATTAATTTTCCCGTGTTCCTGTGCACCCAGAGGAGTGTCTAGGAGTTAGCTCCCTGTGAAGGGCCGGGCTGGAAGTTGCCTTTCCAGATCTGCCCGTCTTCCCTGGTGACAGGAGATGAACACATCTGTCACGGAGAGCGCAGGCACTGTGATGGGGCGCCATGGCAGGGGTGGATGTGGAGGTTGCTGGGACCTCGTGGAGGCGGGTGAGCCGCAGGCAGAGGTGCCATCCCTTTGGCCTGTGAGCATCCTGCAGGAACGGCCGAAGCTGGGCCTTGTGCTCCATCCTCAAGGGGAGGAACAGGAGACTGGATTGAAAATACTCTGCAGTCCAGTAAGACGGACCATTTGAGATAAAAATCGTATGGGCCATTTTCAAGGTTAAGATAAAAACGCCCATGATTCTAATCTGATCACAGTGAACCGTTTGTGGACAGAGCCCATGAGCTCACCAAGGTGCCGAGATGGGCAGTGACCACCCTGCTGCTGCTGTGACTGGACGCTGGCTGTGGTCTCGCAGGTGCTTTAGCCATCTAGGAAAGCGTGTAGCCCAGCCTTCCGCTCGGTCCAGTAATGGGGCCCTCTGGGATGTGTGGATGGGCACACTGCCTCCGGAGAGGGTGAGGCATGCGGTGCCCGGGATCAAGCCGGGACCTGGGACGTGCGGGTGTGAGCTTTTGCCCCTGGCGCCCCATCCCGAAGCTGTTAAGGGGATGTGCTGTATCCGCTGTCACATGGGCCTGGAGCCCGTGTGTCTTCTTCAGTGTGGAAGACAGCTCCACCCACGAGACTGAGTTTTGTTGGGGGACCACAGCTGTCGGGCGCAGGGGCTGCTCCTGGCTCATTGCTGCGTGATGGTGCTGCAGCAACCAGCCTCCTCCCTTTCTGTGTCCCCTCGCCACTGGCCAGCCCAGAGTCCCTCCTCCCTGTCTCATTTTCTCCCTCTCTCTAGCACTTGCCTACGTATTCGTTCTTGTAGCGTTTCATCCTTTCCATTATTATTACCCTTATGTGTTTTCCATCTCCAGTTTCTGAATGCCACCTTCTGGGTCTGGTCAATAGTCGATTGCGTGAAGGGCAGGGCTGGCACTTTCATCAGTTTTTCTCGGGCCAGAGAGCTGTGGTGGCGGATAGGGCGCTGCTCCTGCCTGCGGCTGACAGCGCCTCTCCAGTATGCCGCTGTGGGGCGCCCGCCTCCCAAAGCACCTTCATCCTGCGCCTGCTAGAGCCGGCGCTTCTCCTTCTCAGTCTCCCTTGGCCAGGCTTCACCTGGGTCTGAGGGCTTCAGCCTGGGCCCTTGAGACCATCTGCCTTCCTTTGAGAGACATGTCAGAGTAACGTCCAGACTGTCCTCTCCTTCTGACGTACCTTTCCTCCTCTTCCCCGTCCCAGCTGTGGTATTGCAGTTCATCAAAAACCAGACCCCAGGTGGCCAGGGAGGTGCCCAGCAGTCCCAGCACCACACAAACACCAGAGCAGACCCAAACCAGCCTCCTCTTCCAGGCCCTCCCATTCTCTTGCCTCTCAGTCGGCTGGTTCTGGCCCTTTGGGCCACTCGCCTTCAGGCCCGGCCGCTCTCTGCTACCACCTGTCTCCTCAGCAGCGCAGTCCCGGAGCCACTGATCCCGCTGCCTCAGTTCTCCTGGACGTGTCCCCCTTCTCTTACCTCTGTGGGGAAGGGGGCTTGGCTCTGCTCAGGGATCGCTCCTGACCGAGTTTGGTAGCGGAAGTGGTGCTGAAAACTCAAACTGGGGTCGGCCACATGCACATGAGCGCCTGGCCCCTGTGCTGTGTCTCCGCCCCTCTTCGTCCACGTCCTCACAGTCTCTGAGTGGCTCAGCACTGATCAGCCCCCATCTCCTTCCATCCTGGCCTTCGTCTCCTCGTGAGGAGCCTCTGATGTTCTGAGCATGTGATGTGGCCCCTTTGACCTCAGCGGCCGTGTCTCCTCTTAGATTTGTTGTATTTTGTCTGAACTGGCCTCTGCTGAGGACGCAAGCGTCAGCCTCTCTCGCAGGCGCTCGTGTTTCCCAGGTGGACATTACTTGGCCCGGGGAGAGGACGGGGTGGGAGGCTCCTGGTGGATCCGTAGGGTGGTCGTAGCCTTAATTGCAGTAGGGGGTTTCTGTTTGTTTCAAGGCTTGGCTGGGGCGGGGGGCAGGAGGAAAAGGGTTGCCTGGTTACTTTCTCTTTTCCCTAGGCCAGTTAATGTACGTCTTTGATGGGGCGCAGGGCTGAAGGTTTCCACATGAGTTCTAGACTTACCCTAGTACCCTGAGAAGAAAAAGTAGAATCTGACTTGTCCTGGAGTTCAGGGGCCCTTTCATTTTCTCTAGTCAGCGTCAGGTAAATGTGCTGAATTCCCAAGGTGTATTCGAGTGATTTCTGTGGGAAGGTTCACGTAGCCCATTAATTATTTTCTTTGGTATTCCCAGCACTCCTGGGTGTGTTGCCAAAACCTAAACAAGGGAAGTTCTCTGCGGGCTGGAGAGAAACGCGTGCAGTGGGCTGAGGCCCAGGATCGATCCCCAGTGCCCCCTGGTCCTTGGGCGCCATTAGGAGTGAAAGCTAAGGACTGAGCCAGGTGTTCCCTCCAGGTTCTGGTGGAGGTGAAAGGTCTGTTTATTCTCAGTTGCTTGGCTTTTGCTTGGCGAAGAATGATTTGTGATCTGTAATGACATCATGGCCTATATGTTTGGCTTCTTCTTTGGGCAGACCCCGCTTATCAAGGTAAAGACATGAAATGTCACTGCACAGGGAAGGCAGGCCTTTCCATCTGAGGAGGTCAGCACTGGGACCCAGATGGCATCTAGCTGGTATGTCGGCCTGCAGACATTATGGCCAGCTGATACATCACCGGACACTTGACAGCCGTCCTCAGGATGTAATGGAAAAATAGTTCTAGAGATGGTGCAGTATTACTTTGGGAATTTGATCTGGCCTGGAGTCTTTTTGCTTTTGGGCCATCCCAGCAGTGCTCAGGGCTGATTCCTGGCTCAAGGATCACTTGTGGTGGACACAGTGGACCATATGCGATGCTGGAGTTCATGCGAGGCAAGTGCCCTGCCCGCTGTACTATCTCTCCAGTTTGGGGCTTGAGATTTGTCATTTATTTCATACATTGCTTGGTATTTAAATTACTTGGGT
This sequence comes from Cryptotis parvus, assembly GCA_021461705.1. Lineage (NCBI taxonomy): Eukaryota > Metazoa > Chordata > Mammalia > Eulipotyphla > Soricidae > Cryptotis > Cryptotis parvus. Next base: position 20,766 of record JAJIBD010032624.1, on the reverse strand, counting down.
AGCTAGAAGAAAAAAGAAGAAAATTGAGGGGCCAGGGAATAAACCAGATTGCTGTACTATCTCTTCAGTTTCGGGCTTGAGTTTTGTCATTTATTTCATACACTGTTTGGTATTTAAATTATTTGGGTAACTAGAAGAAGAGAAAAGAAGAGAAAAGCAGATCTCTCCCTGTTGAGGTTCATCAGTAAAGCTCGAGATGAGAACCTACTACTGAGAATATACCACCTACATGGCAGAGCCTGGCAAGCTACCCGTGTTGTGTTTGATATGCCAAAGACCAGTAACAATTATAGACCTCATTCCCATGTCTGGAAGGAATGGTTTGATGCTCTTCATGTTCCTGGAGTGAGCAGATGCCCTTGGGCTACACTAGCATGTGACAGGAGATGTTACTGGTGCCTGCTCGAGCAAATCGATGAACAACAGGAAGACAAGTGATACAAGTGCTTGGCTTTTAAATTTTTTTTATTTTATATTTTTGCTTTTTTTTCGGGGGCGTGGTGGCCACACTTGATGATGCTCAGGGGTTTCTCCTGGCTCTGCACTCAGAAATTACTCCTGGCGGTGCCCTGGGACCATATGGGATGCCGGGATTGGACTGGCGTGTGCAAGGCAAACGCCCCCCCGCTGTGCTATAGTTCCAGCCCTCTGGTTTTTCTTACCATGATACACATGGGGTGGGCAATTGATCCGCCTCACTCCCTAACTCATGTTGAATAGTGTCACACCCCCTGTTTCGGGCCTTGCAGCTGCCCATGAGCGTCACTGTTACTTTCCTGTCCGATCTGTGCAGACACCAACAAGGTGGAGTCACGTACCATACCACAGGCAGGTGGGACAAGGAGAATCTGAGCTTGGGTTTTGTGTCCTAAGAGTTTTCTGTCTCTTTCAAAGCTGGGGACCCTCGGTCTCTACACAAACTAGGAGATCTGCTTCTCATGTTTGGTTTGCTCCTAGGACGGCGTAGGTCCTTCCTGTTGCTCCTAGCAGAGCTGCATCCTGAACCCGAGGTGCCTTGCCCCAGGCGGACCTTTTTAGCACCTAAAACGCTAATAAACCTTTTGTGGCGTTTCTTTAGGAACTCTTTTTCTGCCCTTTCTGCACTGCCGTCCCCAGTTATGTGAGTCTCCCCAGCATCACACTCGGAAGAAAAGCACTTGGTGGGTTTTGCTGCACTTCAGGAACCTGGTTTTCCATTAACTTGGAAGCCAGTGTGTGGGGGGCTTGTTGATTGCACGTGATTTGCAGCATTGTTGAACTAAAGTAAAGCCTAATGATGAAAGGCTCTGCTCCTCCCGTATTTTGCGTTTACCTGGTTCTTTGGCACGGACAAATGGCATAAATGTGTTCATTTTTTGGATGGGCCCGGTGCATTTTAAAGTTAATGTATTTTTTGATTCTTTTATGGGCACCAGTTAATTGTAAGTGATAAACTTGATGCTTACATTAAGGTTGCTTGAAATTTTGCCTGTTTCTGAAATTTTATTTTTGTTAAATCCATTTGTATTGTTTTTATTATTTGTATCATTTGCCTTGCTTCTGCAAACCTCTGTCTGTTCGGGAGTTTCGTTGTGACAAGGTGCTCTGTTATTATTAGCCTTCTTTAGAAGGCCCTCTAGGGAGGAAAAAAATGCCCCGGAAACACTGGTATAATTTCAAGTTTAAGAGACTTCTTTGTGTTTGGCTTCTCCAGTAAACATCAGAGCACCTGAGCGCATTCCTCTGCTGTGGCACTTCTGTCGTTCTCCCTTCCAGACAACACTCACTATTCCCCTTGTTGCCGCTTTGGTGGTGGAGCTTGAGAGGCCTCGCAGTGGGATGGACCACGAGTTCCTCTTCCTTTATCTCCCCAGTGTCTTACTCGGCAGCTCAGCACTGCTGTGGCACCCAGAACGCATCATTCTGAAATGTCGCTGCTGACAGTCATGTGCGAGCCTGGCGCCGGCTGAGGCAGTGATGGTGCTTTGTACCCACATAGACCCTGGAAACAGTTAAAGACATTAGTCTGATCGAGCATACTCTCCCTTTGCGAAAGGAATACATGAGTATGAGAAATAGATTGGTTGATTTCCATGTGCGTCTGTGAGAGCACTAAGTGATGGGCTGGAGGTGTCAGGTGACATCAGGGGGCCTGGCTCCCTCCGTCTTCGGAGAGTGAAGTCACTCTTGGACTTCAATTCAGTGTAACAGGTCACCTTTGGAACAGGCCCGTCATAAATGGCTTCACGCCTAATAACCCTTTATGACGCTTGGTTGGGAATAGCTGAGCGGTGGGTGGCTTTATATGCCGTATGTCCTATAGCACAACGGGGCAAGGTAGAGGAAGACATGGTCTTGGTGCCTGCCTGACCAAGTCAGGCCCTACCAGCGGCGGTGTTTCTGCCATTAGTTTTCTTAGGTAAACACTTCCCGGTAAGAAAAAATGATTAGGATTGACAGTGTTTACATTTTGATCGCTCGTTTCTTAACATGCGCTGCCATCTGACATGCTTATGGTTTTGTTTGGAGAGTAGGATTCCTGTGAGGGGCCATTGCGGGGTCAGCCCCTATTGTTTCCAGCCCCTGCTTCTATCCTGGAGCTCATCTGCGGCGTGTCAGGTCTGGTTTGCCACCGTGGCCGGAAAAAGGCAAAGAATGTGCCCCGCTCCCTTCCGGTTGTCCTGGTGCTGCGTGGCGGTGTGTGTCGCTGGCCCACAGCATGTAGGGCGTGTTGCACACATTTTCTCCTACTAGTCAGGAGAGTCTGAGGGGAGATTCCAAAGCGTTGCCAGCAGCATCAATCCCAAGCGTTATCTGGCAGCTCCACATTGAGCCCTCACCTCGGGTTTAAGCATTTCTTGGCATCGGATCAATATAAACCCAGCGGTTCATTACAGCTGCCCACGCCCCCGCCTCTGGGGCCTGAGCTGGGGTGAGAGCAGCGAGGCTAGCGGTGCTGTCTTCCCCTTTCGAGCCTCCCTTGTCTCTGGGTTTGCTGTCTGCGTATGTGCAGCTGAATGGACACTTCAGCGCCTCTCCCTTGCCCAGCATAAGTTCGGCAAGAACAAGGAAGGAGAGGCGACAGGAATGTGTGGGCAGCGGCTTGGTGGAGGAGAGGCAGGTGAGCAGCAGAGCACAGGGAGGCGTGTGGACTGGTTGAGAGGGACCTGCCGCCGTGAGAGCAGTGAGCAGAGGGCGCAGTGGGTCATCCCGCTGGTGCTGATCCGAGGGTGAGGCGAAAGGCTTTGTTCCCTGTGACACGCGAGCACAAGGTGTTTTAACCTGGAGCACGAGGCCTCTTTGCCACATCATCTTGCCACCTGAGTGGTGCTTGGTATATCACAGAGATTGTGGGATGTGGTCCACTTAATGAGTCAGAAGAATGTGAATGGATCTCGTCACACCGAAGTTGGCTTTAGAGGTTTTGTGAGAAGTCCGGGGTACTTCCGGGCAGGCTGGCTGGGAACATGATCTGGAACCTCATCATAACAGTTGATAGCCCAGTCAGGTCGAGATGTTTGGGAAAAGAGGATTCTTGGATTTGCTCAGGTGTGTCTCCTGTACCTTTCCCGAACCAAAGAGCCTAAGTGGAGAAATAAAGAGGAAGTTGGGGGAGGGAGGGCAGATCGGGAAGCACCAAATCCCCGTCCTGGGAACAAGGGAAGGCCAGCGAGGGCTGCAGCAGAGTTGGCTTGCAGTGTCTTGGTCACTCTTAATTTGTTGTTGTTGATTTGCGGTGATGTCTGCAACTGACTTCCTTGAAAGGCTGAGCTTTTCCTTTTAAGGAAAGGCTCCTAGATCGAGTTGGTGTGATTGAATCTCTTTAGAGGATTATAATAAAGTAATTGTTTGACCTATCAGCTCACCTGCTCTAGACCTTAGGCTAATCCATAAGTTAGATTCAGTTCCCATTTTACGCTGGGGCATGTTTTATTTTTATTCATTCATTCATTCATTCATTCATTTTTTTTTGCTTTTTGGGTCACACCCGATGACGCTCAGGGGTTACTCCTGGCTCTGCACTCAGGAATTACTCCTGGCGGAGCTCGGGGACCATATGGGATGCTGGGGATTGAACCCAGGCCAGCATGGGCGGCCGCGTGCAAGGCAAACGCCCCTACCTGCTGGGCTATCGCTCCGGCCCCGTTTAATATTTTGAAGGTAATCTTTACCTGTGTTTGGATACTGCAGGTGTATGCCAGTAACTCAAGGCCTGGCATGTTTAACTCTCTCAGCCCCTACGTCATTTTTTAAAGGCTTTGTAAAGAGCAGCAAAATGGAGAGGTAGGTACAGAGCTTTCCCATGTCCCCAGCAGGCACAGTCTCCCCATTATCAGCAGTTACCACTGGAGAGGTACGTGGAGTGACCTGCATTGACCCCACAGTGGCACGTCATAATCACCCAAGCCCCTAGTTTCCTTTAGGGTTTGCTCTTGGTAGTTTACATGTGTGTTTGGTGGGTCAGATGTTTAAGGACATGCATCCATTATGATACTCTCAAGCCCCTGAAAATGCTCTGTGCTCCTCTAGTTTGTTCTTCCTTCCCAGCACCTGTCACCATAGTGTTTCCATTTCCAGAATGCCAGAGTGGAGTGAGTGCGGGCTCGTCGGTCTTGGCACATGGTTCCTTCCAGTCGGCTTTATCCTTTCTCTTTATCTTTCCGTGGCTTCCTAGCGCATGTCTCTTCACTCCCGAATGCTTTCCTGTTGTTTGGATATACCAAGCCCGCTTCAGTCTTCACCTGCTGATGAATGCGTTGTCGCATCCAGGTTTGGGCAGTTACAATAAAGCGCCGCAGTCTTGCATGGACGTAGGCTTGAAACTCTTCCGGTAAGTACCAGTACCGGAGCTGCCAGGCTTACAGGGTAATGGCACCATCGTTGCCTTCCCGGCAGCAGTGCTTGAGGATTTGTTGCTCCACCTCCTTTCCGGCAGTTGCAGTTGTCATATCTGAATCGGGGCCTTTGTCCCAGGTGTGTGCTGAATCATTGCTGTTTCCGCTTATGCTTTTCCCAAAGGCATGTGTCTGGGTGAATGGGAGTGCAGCGGTGGGCACTTGCCTAGCACTTGTCCTGGGTTCGATCCCGTGAGCACCATCAGCCCTGGCCCAAATGAGACTTGTCTTGTGCTGAATACGTCCATCCCTTCCGTGACTCGTCTCCATTCTCTGTCTTCCACAAAGCAGAGTCTTTCCTTTGAATGGAACGTTGCTTTCTCTGTCTTCCGTGTAGCATGCTTCTAGTGTTGCAGCTAAAAGCCCCAAACCAAAGGTCAGGTAAACTCACTGTTATCTTCCTCTAAGAGTTTACTTTTACATTTAGGTCTGTGATTAATTGCAAGTTAATTTTTACCTTGCAAAAAGTTTCACAAAAAGAATTCGGTTGAATGCGACCGATTGTTCTTGCGCCATTTGATGAAGATGCGGTTGGTTTTTGATGTGAGTTTGAAGGGTCACTTTGATCTGGATTTTCTTATAACTTAGAAAATGCAGTGAGCACTTTTCCTTATAATCTGTGTGTTCTCTTTAGCTTAATTATAAGGAAACTGTCCTACAGTACGCAGTGTGCTGCGTCTTGTTAGTCCACAACAGGCTCTTGGTTCTTAAGTTGGGGTCCTGGAAGGTTCCAGAGTCAGGCGTGAAATTTTTTTGTTTATAGTTGGTTTGGGCCAAAGCTGGCAATGGCTCCGTGCTCAGGAATTACTCCTGGGAGGGCTCAGGAGACCAGATGGGATGCTGGAAACTGAACGCAGGTCATGCGCATACAAGGTCGGGGCCCCCCCACGGCTCTGCGGCTCTGGCCCCTCAGTGTGAATTTTTACCTGCTCAGGGGACAGGCGTGGGTTGTTAAAGTCAGTCTTAGACCTGGGTGAAGGAGAGTGTGTGGCTTTCTGTTCCTCAGCATCCTGACCCTTTGCCACTCTGTAAACTTGGGGTCTCTCAGTATCCACAGGAGCTGGCCGTGATTCTGATCGGATTGCAGCGACTCTAGATCAACTTGGGAAGAATCAGCACCTTAACAGGACTGTTCCTGCCTACGAATATGGACCGTCGCTCCATCTTTTAGTTCTTTTTAAAAATCAGTTCTTGGGGGCGGAGCGATAGCCCAGCGGGTAGGGCATTTGCCTTGCATGTGGCCGGCCTCTACCGGTCCGGGTTCGATCTCCGGCATCCCATATGGTCCCCCGAGCACCGCCAGGAGTGATTCCTGAGTGCAGAGCCAGGAGTAGCCCCTGAGCATCGCCGGTGTGACCCAAAAAAGCAAAATATATATATATATAAAGAAAAAAAATCAGTTCTTGGGGCCAGAGTGGGAGCACGGCGGGTAGGGCGTTTGCCTCGCCCATAACCGACCGGGTTCCATCCCCGGCATGTCATTTGCTTCCTGAGCACCGCCAGCTGTCACTCCCGAATGCAGAGCGAGGATAACTCCCGAGCCAGGCGTGACCCCAAGGGGAAAAGAATGAAACAAAACAATTCTTTTTTCGCATGCACATCTTGCACATGCCCGGGTATTGTTTTAGCGCCTGTTGCACGTAGATGGCATTTCATTTTACCTGTTTATGGGGTGGTACACCCAGTAGTGCTGGGCACTGCTCCTGGTTCTGGTTCACTCTCGGTGAACCCAAGAGCGTGGGGGGAGGGGGGACCAGGCAGTGTCAGGGGCCTCAGTCCCTGCACTCTCCCCAGCCCTGTGTTTCATTTCAATTTCAGCTTTCTAAAGGAAAGGAGGAGGAACGGGCAGGTGGAGCACGGAGCATTTCCCGGGCTTTGAAGATCCTCTTTTAGCTGTAGTAACCTTGCAGTCCCGTTTTCTCACCAGTGACGGTCTCCTCTCTCTAGTGTATGTTTCTGCTGAGCATAGAAACCGCAGCGGGAGTAAATAAGTGGCGTGCAGAGGTCTGGGGGGGGGGGCGGGGGAGAGGATGTCCCCAGTGTCCCCAGAGGGGAATTTTCATGGAGTTGAGTCGCTGCCCTGGGCATTTAGAGAATGTACTGCCCTAAGTTCCATCCCTGGCACTGCAAAAAAAATAAATTTGAGGGTAACGTAAAGGGTTTGATATGCAGGAGTGTAACAGCTCCTGGCCTTTCCCAGCCCCAAGCGGCAGCAGAGGGGATTTCCTTTTAGAACTTGTCTGGGAGAGGGTATTTGAACTGAGGTAGTTTCTCATCCGCTGACGCGCCCTGCCTTCTGCTGGGGACACACTGTTACCCTGTGAGGCACTCCGCAGTCAGCCAGCGTGCAGCTCCAGGAACTCGGTGGTTTCGGGCTGTTCTTGAGGATTCTTCACATGAAGTGCTGTCGCACCCCTGGGGGCCCTAAGCACGGTGGCTGACTCCCTAACTGCTCAGAGAACCTGCGCAGGAGGCAGCGAGGTCACTTATTTGGGAACTGTTTGAACTTTTCCTACCTGAAGTTCAGATGTTAATAAGTGAACGTCTTTATTTCCCTCGCAGTCCTGACATCCAGGGAATCTGGCTGTCCCTGGTGGGTGGGCTGGTTCAGGGCATGTTATGTTAGTGTCCATGTGAAGACCAAGAGGCGTGTGTACTGCTGTTAGACTCTGCTTGCTCATCCGTGAGCACCTGTGCTGAGCCCCGCTGCTCACCGGCCATTGCTGGACAGGGCAGATGTGGGTAAAGCGGAAGGAGCTGGGACCAGCCTCGTGAAGCAGCAGTTGGACGGGGAGCCAGGATCAGTCTCTTGCACGTTGTAAACAGTGTCGGTGTGTGTGAAGGCTCCAAAGCTACAGGTGGGGCCCGCAGAGCCTCCCCTTCTGCCCCTCTCCATTGGGCGGACTGTCAGGGAAAGCTGGGCTTGCGGGAGCCTCCGTGTCTGTGCCCCCAGTTCTCCCAGTGCTCGTGGGGGGTTTTCTTTTCGACTATAACAGAGCCTTTTGGGCTTTTGTTTGTTTTGGGGCTGCATCCGGCAGTGTTCAGGGCTTGCACCTGGCAGAACTCAGGGGCCTTACGTGGTGCCGGGAGTTGAACCCCTGTCAGTCACATGCAGGCAATGCCTTATCCTCTGTACTGGGGCTCCAGCCCAGCTTTGTTGTTTTATCCAGGTACCCCCAAGTCCTGCCGTCGTTTCAGGTCTGTTTTTGAGGCACTACAGAGATGGGGGGGCTCAGCTGGCAGGCAGAGGAATGGAGGCGACCTCTGCTGGGATCAGGAAGAAGACCCCAACCCCCATACTCAAGTGTCCCCGAGCAAACAGCCAGGCTGGGCATTTGGGAAGTTGGGAGACTAGACAGCTCGGCAGACCCAGATGTTTGAAGAGCACACAGGGTCCTGGTCGCCTTCCCCAGGGGAGCGCCGGTTCCTGGCGGGTGATCAGACCATCTAGGCAGCATCGCTGGAGACTCCTCGGGCACTCAGGAAGTGGCCGTGGGTATTCAGACTCCTGTATGTTGTGGAAATGGTCCATCTGAGTTGAATCAGAAGCACAGCTTGATCGTGCTTGCTCTCCAGCCACGCCTGGGCAGAAACCTCAGAGTAACTGAGGTTTTATAAGCCATTTCAAACAGGTAAAAACCAGCTCGAGAAGAATTTGAATACAAAATGTCACTTCCTTTACCTTGAAATTTCAACTACTTGGTTAAATGCCATTTAACTCACTTTTTTTCATTTATGAACTGAGTTTTTCTCTTTGATTAAAAATTTTATTTTTGAGGGGCCTTTCTATCGTACAGGAGTTAAGACACTTGCCTTGCACACCACTGATCCTGGTTCTGTCCGGCACCACATGTGGCTCCTCCTGTAAGACCAGGAGCAATTCCTGAGCACCGATGCTGGGTGTGGCTCCAAACAGACAAAAATAAGCCTTGCCGTCAGAGAGTTTGCAAACTCTGGCACTATCCAGCTGACAGGGCAAGGCCAGTTGAGTGGGAGGGAGTCTCCGGAGAGTGAGGGGCTGGATTGGTCTCTGCATCTGCCCGTCAGCGCACTCAGACTGAGTCGCATTATCTTCTCTTTGTTTCCTTAGGAATATAAACAGAAGCTTGCTCTGGTCACCCAGGTCCGAAAGGAGCTGAAGTCCCACATTCAGAGCTTGCCGGACCTCTCACTGCTACCCAACGTCACAGGGGGCTTGGCCCCACTGCCTTCTGCTGGTGACCTTTTCTCCACTGACTAGGTCAGGCACGCCCCAGGTCCCCATCTGAACCAGCAGAAAGAAGAGGGCAAGATGTGGTTGGAAATCACTTAGTGGCCCCCGTCCCTAGCCTCCAAGAATCACAGACTCTGATTCTCCTCTCCGGCCTCCTGCTGAGCACAGCGCGAGTAGAGCCCCGGCCTGGTTCCTGTGCGGAAGATTCTGATGCCTCCCGCCGTGTTCTCATGCCCCCATCGGTTCTCCATTCTCAGCGCAAGAAGTTATGGAAATCATGTGTACTTTGGAAGTTTCCAGAAGAATCTTGGCCCTCGGGGCAGCGTTTTGTCTTGAAAGCCGCATCTCCTTTCTGAACTGGGCTTGCTCGTGCTTGGTCAAGGCATCTGCTCGGGCTCATTCTGGAGTCCGGACTTCCTGGCGGCCATCCACCCCAAAGGTGGGAGGGGCAGCTGGCAGGCAGCTCTGCTGGAAAGAATTTGCCAAATCTCTCGTCCTCCCTTCCCCTTCTTCCCGTTACGTAGAGCAATGTGTCTAGTCAAAGGTTAGGTCCTTTGTTTTAGAAACAAACAAGAATCTAGCAATAAGATTCACAGCGGACCTGGGACTCGGGACTATAGTTCAGAGAGTAACAGGGGTCGCAGACCAGCAGCAAATTGGCAAATGGTTCACTTCCGCTTCCTCCAGATCACCTTCGCAGGAGGCCGTCAGGGTCCTGCCCCCGTTCACAGGGGGTTCCAGCAGCCTGCGAAGGTGGTCATTAGGAAAGGCAGTGGTGGGCCCCTCCGCACCCCTCCCCCAGCTTGAGGAGGTCTGGGCGCTAGGCTGTCGTCTAGCCCTTTCCCTGGGGCACTGGCCACACTAGCATCCGAGACTGGACACGAATGCTGCCCGGCAGACAGAAGACTGCGTCAGCCGCCAGCTCCCGTGTGTCGGGCAAGGGGTGTTCAGTTAGGGCTTGGGTTCCGTTACCATGTCAGCTGACGGCCTGAGGGTGTGAGGGTGTGAGAACAGGTTTTTTACCTTGTTTTTAGTAAAGTCTCCACCTGCTCACTGGTTGGAAAGATTCTGATCGGGGACGGGGCGCATTCCTGACATGGAAGAGGGTAGAAACGGTTCACCTCAGTGGTATGTTAGGAAACAACAGTCCAGAGACCGAAATTCAAAACATACGAAGAGGGATTCAGTGGAAGGGGCTTAGAATCAAAATCAGTCAAGTTTTGTTTTTCTTTTGACTTCTAATTTTCAGGATTACCAAAAGGCCAGTTACATGTGTTTTCCATGTTGGAACAACCTGTTTAATGATAGAGCTGGCTTCCCCTGCAGAGTCTCCTGGTGCCGTGACAGGGAGCGTGAAAAGCCGCAGCGGATACACAGCGTCTCTGTAGAACACGTCACGCTGACGGGACTCAGCAGAACGTGTGTCCGTCATCCTTCCGTTCCTAGAGTAACGCCTGCACCTAAAGCTTTTCTCCCAGAGGCCATGGGGCATTAGGGAACCTGCCAAAGTGGCGAGATTGATTCCAGTGGCTTCTGTTTCTGCACAGCACCCCTCCCTGGGGTCTCAGGAGACCCCCTTGGGGACTGGCTGCCTCCTCCCGGGAGCAGGTCGAGCCACCGAGTGGCTCGAGGCAAGTGTTCCTAGGGCAGTGTCTCCCTGCTCTGTTTGCATGGTTATAACTGCAGGAGCAAGAAGTGAATCCGTAGCCATGACGTAGATGAACGTGTCGCCCTCGGCACCTAGCACACTTCCTGTGAGGGAGTTGGCTTTGTTTCTAGCTTCTTAATGAAATGTTCGTTTCTCAAATATTAATTCTTCCCTCTTCCTCCTCCCCAAGTGTGCTCATTTCATCTGTTTAATTTAATCCATCCGTTCTCCTTGTATGTATGAGGTGAGTGGGCGGGGTTGGGCAGTTTTATGTTTTCGTTTTTCTTTTTTTTCTTCTTAGGGCATCCCTAGACCTCAAAGGGCCTTTCTTCTAGGGCATATTCCTCGGTCTTCGATCTTCCTGTGTTTTTGTTTTTGGGTCTCCCCCTTAAAGAATATTTTTAAAGTTTAAATTTGTATATTAATTTAGGATTTTATTTAGAAGTATAGGCTGCCATTGGTGGCAGCAGTATATTCTGAAATGTCTCATAGATATCTATTTTTGAATAAAGATGGTGTTGAATGAATGACACTGTGTGCTGTCTGCTCTGCCCGCCGCGGGTATCTTACGCCCGGTGCCCTCACTGTCATAAGGAGTCACCAGTGGTTACGCCGCCTGCAGACTCCTGTCCCTTCGGAGTTTTTGTGACTGTTCGTCGCCCATAAATACTCAGCACTTAAGTAGTATCTTCTGGTTCTTCCCAGGGCTTAATTAGCTTTAATTGGCCAACGTCCACAGTACCCAGGAGAGGGTCCTGGGAACTCAGAAGAGTTTGGGCCTTATTGTGCAGCAGTGGGAGCTGATGGAGGGGGTGAGCGACTCCCGGTGGCACACAGCTTCCGACAGATTGAGGCTTGGGAGTGCTTTGGTTTCAGCACTTCCGTTCACACCAGCAGTCTCCCGCGAGAGAGTTGATGTTGGCAGTAGAGTGAAAGTCGCCGTGAGCGAGAGAATCGCAAACCCTAGTGGCGTGTCTTTTCACAACATTGACTGTGGGTTTCCTTTGTCATTCTCTTGCACTTTTAAGTTCAGTGGAAGCATATTGACTACCGTTGGTTAAAACTCAGAGCAATAGAAGGGTAAAATGTGGCCATTGCAAGCCACTGGTCAGTCTGGCTGGTTTCACCCCTCCTGGGGGAAGCAGCATTTGGCTGGAGAAGTGAAGCCCCCTTTTCTCTGCCGTAGCTGTGGTCCTTCGGGCTGCGTGGAACTCAAGCCAAAGTTCAGAAATATTTAGGGAAGTACAGGTTATTCAGTCCCCACAGTCTGCCTTAAAATACATAAAGGCTGACCGTGATGGGTGAATCTCTAGAGAGGAAGCTTCTTCCCCAGGTTTCATGGCCTAGTTAATACCTTCGCTCCTGCCTATAAATAGTAAGTCCATAATTCTCTGGTTTAATTAGCACTTCAGGCTGCAAAATGTGACCGAGGTCCCCAAAGCTGAACAACCAAGAGTTCATGAATCTGTCGAATGCTTCACTTTGGTGATTAAAACCATTAACTCTCTGTGACCTTCCGCAGCTCAGTCCTTCCTTGTTGGGCCTCGGTATTCTTATCTTTGAGATGTGGGCTTGGACTAAACTGTGCCTCGGCCTCCTGCCAGCCCTAAAAGCTTGTTTGATTATTGTGTTGCCTGCGAAGAATGCAAGACTGGAGTTGGAGAACACATCCTTGGATTTATTAAACCAACTCCATCACAGATGTGCTGTACACGCCTATTCTTTTGAGAAAGGGGCAGATGAACCCTGGGATTATAGGCTTAGGAAATCAGGACACAGTACAAGACCAGGAAGATGGGGCAAACATACACGGACGGGACACACACCGTCTGCGTTAGTTTGAGAGAGAAAGCCCTTCCCGGCCTGGGTAACCGCCTGCCCTCTCCTTAGGCTCCTTCATCTGCCTTCAAGTCATGTCTCCTCACCTCGCTGGGATTTTCTGCTTAAGAGTCATTCTTCCAGTCTTGAGGCAGAGATTCAATTGAGAATCCATTATTCTACCACATGGTAGACCGAATTCATACAGCTTTATGTAGTGTGGAAAGTCCGTGTGCTCAATATTTTTAAACTGAACTAGTTCCTTTGCCTTGCAGGTCACTTCTCTCACTGGTTTGGTAAATATTGAAACTACTACGAATCAGACTTGAATAGTTCTGACAGTAACAGGTAGCTGCAGCGTGTGTTCATCCACATCTGCTCTCCCTGTGATAGCCTGTGACTAGTCCCTTAGCCTTCCTGGACCTCAGCTGCCTCTTCAAGGAAGCGACAGGTTAACTAAGAAACCTGCAGAGTTCTTCCCAGCTCTCAAGTTTTACAGATACACTATGAGAATATTTCTTCCCCGGAGGAACTTACTAATAAAATAATTTCCTGCAAAAAGCACTTTGGATTTGGGGACCGGGGTGGCCTACACCCAGTGCTTGGGGAACAAGAGACTCCCGCATGGCAAACGTGGGTTCCGACTCCAGGCACTCAATTTGCTCAGTGTGTGGGGAACCATATATGGTACCAGAGATCACACCCAGGTCTGGCCCCAGGCACTCAATTTTTCAATACCTATGAGTTCTTAGTCACAAAATGAATAAAAGTAGTTTGACATACCTGTTCTTTTATTTTATTTATTCATTTATTTTTTATTATTTATTTATTTTTTGTTTTTTGGGTCACTCCGGCAATGCTCAGGGGTTACTTCTGGCTCTGCACTCAGGAATTACTCCTGGCGGTGCTCGGGGACCATATGGGATGCCAGGGATCGAACCCGGGCCGGCATGGGCGGCCCAGTGCCAGGCAAACGCCCTACCCGCTGGGCTATCACTCCCGCCCTATTCATTTATTTTTGCTTTTCGGGTCACACCTGGCAATGCTCAGGGACCACTTCAGGGTCTGCACTTAGGAATTATACCTGGCGGTGCTCGGGGACCGTATGGGGTGTCAAGGATCGAACCTGGGTCAGCTGCGTGCAAGGCAAAAGCCCTACCTGCTGTACTATCTCTCCAGCCCCCATTCCTGTACAAGATGTTTATCAAAAAAGGAGCCGGAGCTATCGTAGAATGGATAGGGTGCTTGCCTTGTTAGTGGCTAAACCTGGGTTCAATCCCAACATCCTATATGGTCCCTTGAGCACTGTGAGGGAGTGTCCTGAGTACAGAGCCAGGTGTAACTGCTGACCACCACAGGGTGTGGCCAAAAAGAACAGTCTCATGTCAGGTAGCAGTTAGGGTCTCAGTGATCACTGAATGAGAGTTGGGGTTAAACATACTTTGCACACGTCAGACCCAGGTGGGCCCCGCAAGCCATGTCAGGCATGATCCCAGAGCACAACCAGGAGGAAGGCCTTGAGGAGAGCAGGAGGAAGGCCTGAGCACAGCCAGGGCTAAGGCCTGAGCTCCACCGGTCTCTGTTCTCTGCCTCCGTCTTCACAGGCCCAGCTCCCTTCTGTGTCTTGGTCTCAGCTGCTTGCAAAGATGCTGTGAAGGGGCCTGGGAGGCGTGAGGAGGAGCTGGAGAGCCTCACACCCAGCCACCCAGGAGGGAACGGCAGGGCTGAGTGGCTGGAGTGCAGCAGGGCCAGGCCATGCGGCTGCTGTCGGAGCCCAGGAAGGCCACGAGAATGGACTCACAAGTGAGGTGCGGAGGGTGGGGGGCTATTTCCCCAAGAGCTTGTCGGACCCACGTCTAGAAAGACTTGAAACCACCACCTCCCCACCGCCCCAGGCAGCCTGACTGTCTCATCCGGGATGCGTGCACGACGCTCTCCATGTGGGTATTGGGCTGGAGCATGGCTCGCCAGCCCGTCCCGCACCCTCCGGTTTCCATGGACTCAGACTACACGACCGAGAAGTGGGGTCGGGAAAAGGCCGCTGCTATTTTAAAGCTCCCGGGTTTGAAATGTGCCAAAATCCCCATACAGAGAGTCTGCCCTGAGTCCTGGGCCGCCCCAGATGAAAGACTCAGCCGCCTGACGGACTGTCAGGGGCCACCCTCCCAACGGTGACAGGCCCTGACAAGGTCACAGAAAGACTGCGAGCTGTCGTACCTCCTTATCCAAACCCCTCTCCTGGTATCGGCGGAGCTGCTTTGGAAGCTCCAGAAACACCATCCAGACGTGGCTTCCGTGCGCCTGGAATGTGGCATCTGGACTTCATTTACTGGCTGGCAATCTGTTCCCAGAGTGGCTTTTCTTTCTTATCTGTCTCCACCAAAGCGAGCGTGCATGGACGGAGAGTGTTGCTTATGAGGCAATGAAAGTTGATTCCGCTCAGGGAGGACGTTGGAGCAGGGGTGACCTGGTAGGTTCCCGTCAGCCCTGCACCCCTGCAAATGCTCTTTCCGCCTCCAGCACTGACGCTGTCTCTGCAGGGTGCTGCAGAGAAGGTTCTCAAACCTTTGCCTTCAAGGAAGACACAGGAGGGCATTTGGCCAGGCAGGGGTAGGCAGGCATGGCCGCCACGTGTGGTTCAGCCAAGGGTCAGCTCGCCAGAGGCGGGACCCACACTCCACATTGGCCCAGACCGTCTCCTCCTTCCAGCGGGCCTGGAACCGGTGCCAGTCACCACCTTTCACGTCATGCTGCTGTTCACTTGGGAATTGGGGTTTTTTGGGCTTTTTTTTTTTTGTTTTCTCTTTTTTGGAATGTCTGTTTGTTTTTATATCCGGTTTGTTTGCGCTATCAGCTTGTTGGTTTTGGAAGACCGCAAATTAGTTCATTTTAGAATGCTAGCCTGTCCACCCCAGTGACCGTGCCGCAGGACTCTGCAGAGCTGACCTGCATCCGGGCTGATGATCTGTTCCAGGAGAATGTGTCGCTCTCAGGCCAGTGACCGCGGCTGTGTCAAGGTCTTTGGGCTGAGGAGGTCTGTCAGCCTCTGTCCGGGTGCTATGGCGATGGACCACTGGGGACAGAAGACAGGCGGGTTCTGGAAGATGCTGAAATGGGCAGATAATGGTGTCACGGGGACTGGAGCGATAGCACAGCGGGTAGGGTGTTTGCCTTGCACGCAGCCCACCCGGACTCGATCCCCAGCATCCCATATGGTCCCCTGAGCACCGCCAGGAGTAATACCTGAGCAAAGAGCCAGGAGTAACCCCTGAGCATCGCGGGGTGTGACCCAAAAAAAAAAAGATGATGTCATCGTGATCCTGGAGTCTCCCCTTCTCCAGCCTGGGGGTCCCAGTCTCCTCTCCTGAAACTAGGAGGGTCTCGGGATGAGGATGTGGTTCTTGGTGCTGAGGCTCTCAGGAAACCTGGGAAGGACAGACGTATCTGTGCTGAAAGGCCCCTTAGGCTCCTGATGGTAAGACAGGAGCGGGGGGACAGGATGGGACATTGGGAGGAGCTCGGGGACATGATAGGATGCACAGACCAGAGCGGGGGCCAGGGAGGAGGCGGGGGATACAGTGATGATGGGACAGGCCCGGGCAGCTCAGTCCAGAGGAAGCAGATTTGAGATTTGGGTGTTGGGGTTTTTAAGGTTTGGGGACCGGATAGAACTAGGCAGCCGGGCCTACTCCTGGCTCTCTGGGGCCTTGGGCTCCGTGGAAGTGTGGGTCCCACAACAACCCCTTGTAGTGGAGAACACTGTGATAGATCTATACCATCCGCCCAGATCCTGGCGTCCACATTCTTGAGTCCTTCCCTCCTGAGTGTGGGCTGGACAGAGCCAATCCTGAGCCCTGGAAACGGAGAGGTTATTAGTCTTGCTAGGGCTCAGTCTGGGGTCCCGGAGGTTCGCTGTTCTCTGCAGTCAGGAAGGGTAGGGTCAGCGCCGCCTATAGGATTGAGGGATGGTGCCTTACGCGTTATCTGGGGTTTAGGCCAACGTTTGGGGGTAGCGGGCTGTGAGAATAGACCGCAAGGGAGGCCATCTGAAAGCAGATTTCACGGTGATGAGCGGCCCCGCCTCCCAGCTGCGCAGGAGCCTGTGCCTGCGGGCGCCCTCTTCCCTGTCCTCATGGGTGCAGGGTTGTCCCCTTCTCCCCAGCTGCAGGGAGAGTCCGAGGCGGGGTGCTGAGGGGCTACACCATCTGAGAGGCTGCCCATCGCCACAGCCAGCAAGTAAGGGGGTCCTCCTTCACTCGGCTCCTGCTTCCTCGGCCCCTCACGGCCACCTGTGCTGAAAGCAGGGCACCTGGGGCCCCATTCTGCAGGTGAGGGGACTGAGGCCCAGGACCTGTGGCGGGAGCACACGCTGCCGCATCCGCTCTGCCTCTGGTCTGCGTGGTGGGATGAGGGGCTACTGCCCTAGTGGTCTGGCGGATGGTGAGGCGGGGGCAGGCTCCAAGAGCAGACACGGGCCTAGTCCTGCCCAAACAACTCTGTGAGAGAATCAGGTACATGGGGCCGGAGAGATAGCACAGTGGGTAGGGTGTCTGCCTTGCACACGGCCAACCTGGGTTCAATCTCCGGCATCCCATATGGTTTTCTGAGCACCGCCAGGCATAATTCCTGAGTACAGAGACGGGAGTAACCCCTGAGCGTTGCTGGGTATGACCCAAAAAAGAAAAATAAATAGAGAATCAGGTACAAAACTCAAACCAGCTGGTAACTGGGCGTGGGGAGTGTGGGCTGAGGGGTCTGAGTTTAGAATATTCCACCCCACTCAGCATGACAAGGGTGCGTCAGACAGGCACCCAGGTGATGGGGAGGCTCCCATGGAGTCAGACACGCAGAGGAGCTAGGAGTGCAGAGCAGAGCCTAACCCTAAACCATAATCTAACCAAACTCTGACCTTAACCTAGCCCTATCCCTAAACCATAATTTAACCTAACTCTGACCCTAATTTAACTCTAACCCTAAATCTGACCCTAACTCTAACTGTGAAAAACAGAAAGCAGGTGCTAGAGAGATAGCACAGCGGATAAAGCTTTTGGCTTCCACGCAGCTGACCCCGGTCCAATCCCAGCACCACAGATGCGCCCCTGAGCCCCGCCGGAGTGATCCCTGAATGCAGAGGCGGGAGTAAGCCCCGGACACAGCCCCCCATGAAACAAAACAGGCACAAGTTAAAAGCAAATAAAAGAAATTTGTAGCATTGAAAATGCCATGACTTGGGGCCAGAATGATAGAACAGCAGATAGGAAGTTTGCCTTGCACATGGCCGACCTGGATTTGATCCCCAGCATCCCATATGGTCCTCTGAGCATTGCCAGGTGTAATTCCTGAGCAGAGAGCCAGGAGTGACCCCTGAGCACTGCAGAGTGTGACACAAAAAAAGCAAAACGAAAAGAAAGTAAAAGAAACTGTGACTTTAGGGGGTCCTTTGAGGTGTGAACCCTCAGACTTGTGCTGTGCAGCACCCCTCACCCACACACACCCCCAGGCCTCCATCCTGATGCTCAGGGGTCGTGGGCCCTGTGGGCTCTGCGGGCTGAACTGAGAAGATAAGTGGGCGGGTCTGCCCGGGACAGATGAGAAGTGGCCGTTGAGGGTTTTCTCTGAAGAGTGGAGCCTGGGAAGAGAGTAGAGACAGATAAGATTAGGGCCTGCTGCAAACATTTCCCGAGCCATAAATCTTGGCTCTTCTACCAGCCTTCACAGAGGGATTAAGCTGACTTTGAAAGGCGCCCGAAGAAGAGGGGCCCCTCCCCAGGGCCGACGGAAGAGCTGAGGTCCAGCCTGACCCTGAGCTCAGTCTCCAGCCCAGGGCTGGACTCAGCCCATCCTGTCCCTGCTTCAACTTCCCAGCCAGCGGGGCACTCACTTGCCTGTGGATCATCTGTTCCCAGGGCCTCATCTAAGGCTCAGAAGTTCTTGCTCCTCATTCCTGGTGCAAATCTTCCTTCCAGAAGCCCTGAGCTCCACTGGGTGTGAACCCCTGAGCAAAGAGCCAGGGCTAAGCCCTGAGCACAGCCAAGTGTAGTCAAAAACCAATAAAATAAAATGAAACTTAAAATTTCTGTAGGAGATTATATAGAAACATATTCTTTTGTATCCAGTAAAAAATACTTTTTTTCCTTGATTTTAATAACAGTTGTTAGGTAGGGCTTTAGCTCTACATATCTCCTACCAAAATGACTTGTTGGGGGGGCTCTACTTGTGTAGAACACATGGTCCAAGTGGGTTCCATCTCCGGCTTCCCACGTGGTCCTCTGAGCACCTCCAGAAGTAATTCCTGAGTGCAGAGCCAGGAGTAACACCTGACCACTGCCAGGTTTTCTCCAAATCTTAAATTAAAAGAATTTTTTTCTCACCTTCCTAGTGTTGGACAATCCCACTGGAAAATATTGGGTGGGATACAGTAGATGTCTTGACTTTCTGTGCCCTTGAAGGCAAAGAGCCTGTGAGTTGCTCGTATGTGAGCTGTAGGCATCATCAGGTGAGCGAAATCCCTTGGTTCAGACTTTCCTATATTATTTTCAGTTTAAAAATTATGAGTAAACATTACATTGTTATCAAATGGTTTTATTTTTCTTCTTTTTTTTTTTTTTTTTGCTTTTTGGGTCACACCTGGCAATGCTCAGGGGTTACTCCTGGCTCTGCACTCAGGAATTACCCCTGGCGGTGCTCAGGGGACCATATGGGATGCCGGGGATCGAACCCAGTTCGGCTGTGTGCAAGGCAAACGCCCTACTCGGCTGTGCTATCGCTCTGGCCCTTCAAATGGTTTTCTGCTTGTAGGTTTTTGTCCAGCTGAAGTGCTGAGTGACAGGAAGAGACATTGGAATCTTAAATCAGTCTTAAAGGTCCTCGGATTAAGTCCATTTGGGTGGTGAGACCCTTTATATGATAATGGAATTTTGTGTCTATACATTATTAAAGATTTTTCATTTATATGTACACAAGTAAAATTGGCCTTTAATTTTCCTTACTTGCCATTCTCTTTGTCCTGTTTTGTAGGCAGGTTATATTGTTTTTGTATTAATTTTTTTTATTTTTTATTTTTTATTTATTTTTTTTTTTTAGGTCACACCGCGATGCTCAGGGGTTACTCCTGGCTCTCCACTCAGGAATTACCCCTGGCGGTGCTTCGGGGGACCATATGGGATGCCCGGGGATTGAACCCAGGCGGCAGAGGCGGCGCGTGTAAGGCAAGCGCCCTACCGCTGGGCTATCGCTCCGGCCCATTTTTTGTATTAATTTTGTATGCAAGTTACAACCTGCATGCAGGCTAGATTAGCTTCATAAAATGAATTGGGAATTATTCACTCTTTTTCTATTTACTGGCAGAAGTTATCAAAGGAAATTGTTTCCGTTTTTTGAATGTTGGAGAACTGGCCAATGAAGCATCTAGAATTTAAATCTTGTTTAGGGAAAGGGTTTTGAGCAATTCAATATTCAAAATAGGAGATTGCCTGAATTTTTTTTTGTTTTACCTTGAGTCAAAATTCAGGTCTTTCTAAAATGATTTTTTTATTCATATTTTATTTTTTGTTTGTTTGGGGGTGCACCCAGCAATACTCAGGGCTTACTCCTGGCTCTGCACTCAGGAATCACCCTGGTGGTGCTTAGGGGACCATATGGGATGCCGGGGATCGAACCGGGCCGGCCCATGAAAGTCAAAATCCCTGCACGCTGCACTATTGCTCCGGCCCCTTCATTTATATTTTTTGAAATTATTGTCTCAAAGTTTCTGAAATATTGTTTACCTCTTCTTATTGATATATACATGACTTAAAAGAATAGCTAGACAGATAATGTGCTCAACAATAATCTTCTGATATTCGGTTCTGCATAGTCAATTTTGCAAATTGTCATTCTGTGTTTGAAAATAAGGGGTTGGTTAGAGCTGACTAGTCACGTCCATTAGGTCCACTCTTTTGTTTCGGTCCTGTGAACAGAGACTCTCAGTGCTCGGAGCCCGTTCTTCTGATTCTGGGGACGTGGGCAAACTGCACTTTTCAGAGCTCTGGGAGATAAGACAGACCACGTGAGCTGTAAGCTGTGAGCCATGAGCTAGCGCCACACTTGCTGCTGTTTTGCTTTTTTTTTTTTTTGGTTTTTGGGGCCCACCCGCCATGCTCAGGACTTACCACTGGCTGTGCTCAGGTTTTACCACTGGCCCTGTGCTCAGGATGAATTCTGGCGAGCTCTGG